>SOMO01000278.1:91575-106945 GCA_028128575.1 Paedocypris carbunculus | reverse complement strand
AATTTATTTTATATAAAAAGTGAATAATCACTGTTACAATTAGCCTAACCTGTTAATTTACTATTTCCAGGGCGGGATTGATTTTTGTTATGATATATGCACTGAAGAAGCGTAAATGTCGACTAAGGTCGTCTGTTATTACTTACTGAATTAAGAAAGAAGAAAGTCAATAGTTTACAAAGATGCATCTTTTTTGGCAGTGGCATCATCTATTGATTCATACGCTCTGTGCAAATTTACAATATTTCAGGAAAAGGTTGTTTCATATCATCGGGGAGCATTGTGAAACTCTTTAACGTTTTATTGTATCGTGTCAGACATCGCATGGAGAAAGTTTAGGTCAATTGCACATGCCCGTTATCACCCTTCACACACAGCTGCAGATCAGAGGCTCTTTAATGCATCCAGCGGCCTGGCAATAAGACTCCGCTCCGTGTTCACAGCAATTGACCCATTAGGTCCAAATGTTTTTACAAACTTTTGAAACATGGCCAATTTTTTATACTGCTGGGGCTTTTAGCCGAGTTCGGGGTAGTCACGGTCAGTGCTTGCCTGTGGTCTTCATTAAACGCCCAGCGTTAAAAGTACAGTCCGGACCCTCTGGAGCAAACGATAACCACGCCTGAGCAAGAGACCACCGCCTCACGAGACCTCAGCCACGTATCGCCTCATGAACCCTGACCCCCACCCTTCTGCGGCACAGAAAGCTGGGAGATTTATAGAATCAGTAAGTGTGAATCGCAGAGAGATTGTAAAAGGCAGCACTGGGGTTTTATAGAAGCCGTGGACCAGAGAAAAGGACAGGGTTCAGAGTGACACACTGTGACATACAGAGCTTTAGATTACAATACTGATCAATCACGTGTGCTGAGCTGGAAGGTTTCCTACAAGATGCTGAAGGGATATGACTTTTATCATCTCATTTTGGGAAGGTTTGGGAATATGTTTTTTTTTTTTTTTGGAGGATTATTTATTTATTTTTTTATTTAATTGGATCACCGGTTAATTAGGACAGCCTCTTATTTGGGGGAAATTTTGATATCCAAATACAATTTTAATTAGGGTTAGGGTTAGGGTGCATTGTTTTTCACATTTCTTGGTGTTTTTTCAGCATAAATGCAGTATGAGTAAAATACTCAAGTTTTTAAAATTGGGCAACTTTTAGGAGTTGTAACTTGAAGAGAATTGATGAGTTGTAACTTGTGATGGAGTAATATGATCGGTAAGGTATCCGTACTTTTACTCAAGTATGGTGTCTGGTCCTCTTTACACCTCTGATTGGAACAACATTATAAAAAGTAGCACAAGTTGCTTATGTGCCCCTGTAAAGACTACAAACAGCTCACCACGCTCGCCGAACAATTAATATGTATTGCCATTTTGTTTTGTTTCTGTTTAAAGAAAATCTTCAAACTGAGTCCTCTTATTAGATCAGGAATTCTGTAATTGTTTCAGGATTAATAAAATTGTTTTGCGCTTGCTCAAAGTCATTTCCTCACCAATGGGAAGCTGAAGTAGCAGCAGTTTAAAGCCAAAAATGTGGATCTCTAGAGAAGAGAGATTTAAAGTCTAACCTCTATAATTTTGTGTTTCTTTCTCACCCTCACCGTGTCAACCACATCAGAACATTTCTCCTCCTCTTTTCTCTTTCCCCGTTTCCCTGCTCATCTCCCGGTGCGTCGGCCTGAGTGACTACAGTAATAAAAACTTGTGCTTGTGCCCTGCTGAGCCCACCACTGTCCCGGGACAGGAAATTAAAGTGAAATACGGAGTCTAAGGCCCGCTAACACTCTCTCTTGTGCCAATAAACCAACGCTAACCTGACTGTCGTCTTTACAGCCTGCACAGCCATTAAGGGGAGTTTTCTGTGTTTAAGAATAAATCACAATGGCAGTGTACGAGGTTTACCATGCAATGCGATCAGAATGAGAGGAATAATGCAGAGCAGAAAAGCGCTCAGCCGTACTACTCATAAAATATCACTGGCTCGGGTCAAACTCCCCGTCAATCAAAAAGTGCATTTTGCAAAACAGTATGGGAACGGTTACAGCCCTTTAACAGTATGAGATCATGCTTCTAATACTTATCTGGGCTGTTTTAAACTACAATCTCGTAGAGTTGTTTTGGATTTTCAGAACAAAGAAAAACACATGTCTTTTATAATGTTAGTTATGTGGATTCTTTTATAATGTTACTCAACTGTTTTTAATGATAAAAAAAAAAAAAAAAAAAAAAACAAGGTCATGCTGTTTGGCCTTAGTGATGCCTCTAAGGTTCAGGTTGACCGGGGTTTTTTTAATGGTTATTTTTCAGCAAAGCAAAACACTTTTTTTCACACCATCACTTTGAGATTTTAATCCATGCTTTTATCACAACTCGTTTAGACTATTGCAATGCACTTAGACTTTATTACATTTACTACAATAAGGGAACTTTATTTACTACATTAAGGGAATTAACCCACAACCTTTGATGTTGCTAACTCTACACTCAACTTATTGCATCTCGAGAATAATTCATATAAAATTTCTGCTTGTTTAAAAGATTACAAATATGACAATTGAAAAACTAAATCTGATCTAATAAAAGACTGTTGAACTACATCTCCCACGTTTGCTATATGATTCCACGATCCTTTTTAATTTTTCCTCTTCATTTTCTCTGTTTTAGGTGCCTTAGGTTTATAGTTGTACGTATATATTCCGCCATGTTCCTCTGCCATATATATATATGTATATATATGAATTTAAAACTATTTTGTAGCAGACACTGAAATGAAAAAAAAATGAAAATTTGAATGACCTATTCACCATACTTACAGTAAAACAATTTTAATTGATGCTGATACCTGATTTTATATTATTATTATTATTTAATTAAATGAATTAAAGTCATTTAGTTATCCACGGTGCTACTCACGCCACGACTCTTTGTGACGCGCTGCATCCCCCGACATGATGAATTTTCATCAAACTTGGCATCTGTTATCAAATTCTGCCCGTACATTCAAAGACGCCTTGCAATGCCAAGAAAAAGCCAACCATTCAATCTTCCTATTAGACAGCGGCATATCATCTGAAACTGATCTGTCACCGAACACAGCGCTAGAGCAAAACCGACCGAAACACTAGAACAAAACAAGTTCCCGTTAATTTGCTGCACGTTGTTTGAGCTGCTGGACTTAAGTAAATTTGACATTCCGTCACACTGAGAGACCACTTTCTATACGCTCTGAAATAAATCACATCACCTGCAGGACTAAACAGCAAATATAGTGTGTCACCGCGGCCTGTCAAAGTGCCAGTTTATCGGATCTGTGCCTCTGACCATGGCCTGGGATCAGTTTTGCAGGTAAATGGTGAGTGGCCTGTTTCCTGATGAAACAGCAAGATTCTAGTAAAGGACTCGGGCTGAAATTTTACCCCACGAGCAGGAGTTCATGACAAAACCTGGAAAACAATCGAGGCAAGCATGAAATGTCCACCAACGGCAAAAAACATCTGTCTCGTGTGTATGGCTCATGAAATCTCGTCTGGATATCAAAATAAATAGATTGTAGGATTATGATCCAAATACCTGACAATACAATATATTAATAAAACATGTCATAACTAAATATCAGAAAAAAGTTTCTGATGCAGTGGGACACAAATGGACCAAAACCCAATCATAAAATCCAGATGGTAAAAACGAATGAATCATGATTCTTCTCTTTGACTGTTAAAGCAAACAGATTGGTGTTGCAATGTTTATTAACGGACGGATGACAAATCCATAAGGCATTGAACACGGTTTCTCAGTTTCTTCAGTCGGTGCTGATTAAATAAATGTCATCCAATAGCGCCAATTGCTACATATAAAGCCTGTGATGACTTTACAGACTCCATAAAGACAGATTTCAGTCTATATAAGCAGCATATCTGCATGCAATAAAGTTTGCACCCAGCAGGCAAAATGTACTGGTAATAATGTAAAAATGGCATGGTAATAAAAAATAAATGGAAAAAAATAGCATTGTGTTAATTATATGTTAATGAGTGTAAATAACAACACTTAATTATTTAAAATTCAAGAACATCTTTTTTATGTTTTATTAATATTATTATTATTATTATAACTATTAACATATGTATCCATATTTTTTTGATTGCTGAGTTGATTTGATCCAATATACTGTATATTGATTATAGTCCCATTTAATAATTTACTGCACTGTACAGAATGTAAAACCTACAATAACCATGCTGTCGCCTCACAGGTGGCTGGGATCGTAGATCCCTGTGACTCAGAAATGGAAAAAGTGGTTTTAGGAAACTGATAGAATTGAGTGTAAATAACTTAAATTTAAATAACTCAAATTGAACATTCTGCCGTGAATAAAACAATACTAGAAAAGTGGAACCCATCACAGCTTGAGTAAGGAGACACCTCAACTTGGCCTATAGTATTTGAAACATTTGGCAAGTTAGCATAAAAGTTAAGATTAATGATGGACCACAATGCCCTTTGGTATTTTCGTTATTAAATGCCTTATATTAATCTTGTTTAATGTGGACATTTGATATTACAAATGCGGCCAGTGCGTAACATGCATGACGTCTTATCATGAGGGAAACGTTCAATGTGTATGATCTAACCATTATGGCAATTGATGCAGATGTCAATAAAACCCGATATTCCTGCGGTAAGCTTATTAGGGCTAACTAGACCCTTAAAGAATTAATGACGATTTCCAGCACACCACCATAAACACAGTGTGTGTTCAACCTAAACGAACCTCACTGACCAAACCTGCGTGTTAACCGGGTGAAATAAACTACGATTGTAGCTCACAAATAATTAGCTTAAGAGCAGCATCTGGAGAAGACCTGTTGTGTTTGGCCTGGAACCTGGATGTAAAGCTGCTATGAAAAAGGATCTGATCTAATGTTTTATTGAGCACATTCCAGTAAATTGGACAATTTGTAGTGCAGAACAAGTGGTAGACAGTAACATTCAATCTACCATTTCCTTGTTCCTACGTCGACCAGAAGACCGCTGGCAGACATGTGCCCTTATGTTCAAACTGTTTGCTTCATGTTAATCTTGGCCTGTTTGTTTCTAAAACCAGAATGAAATCCAACTTCATCTTGCTGGAAAGAGGTACTGTCATCCATTACACATTATTTATTTAGGACAAATCCTTCTTTTGAAGCTACAGTTGTGTGAGGGTATGTCTACGCAAACATGAGTGTGTGTTTACACACCAGTTGGGAATAAGCAACCAACTTTGAGAAAGAACATTTGTGGGCTTGTATATCTTTGGTTTACAGATAAAGCTGGTAAACATTTTGCAGAGATGTTTGGCATCTCAAGGCCAAATTGCATTGTCGTGTGTGTCCTCATGACATCATGAAAATATGACGAGAGACCTCAACCTGTGATGGGTTTCCATGAGCTCTGTGTGTATCTGTTTACGTGATCATTTACATTTGGCTTAGCTCCAGACACCTTTCTCATACTAATCCAAGATTAGAGTGTAATCAGTGTAAACCGTGTGCAAGTGGTAGGGTTGTTGTAAAAGAGTCTCGAGGCTAGGCTGAAGGAAATGACTCAGTGGGTAATCAGCGCAGTTGGCTTCAGAGCAACTTTACGTCCAGATCTTTTATAGTTTACATCAGTGACAACTCTTGCCTTGGATGTTTACTTTTTGTTCATGAATCACGCGATCTTTCATGTTGGCCAGAGGTGTAAAGAGTACCTGTAAACCATACTTGAGTAAAACTACAGATACCTTACTGTAAAAATTACTTCATAGGAGGCTTGAGTAAAAGTCGTAAAGCATCCATTTTTAAAAGATCTTCATCATTTTACTCGTACTGATGCTCAAAAAACAAAGAAATGTGAAATAACAAGAAACTCTTTGTTTATGAGTTTAATTATTCTAATAATTTATGAAAAAAGAACAAAAAGTCAGCCTTAGTCAAACTCAATTGGGCAAAAAAGTGCAACCACTGATTCGTGATTGAACTCATAAATAGTATCCAGTACATTCAGCATCCCAGATGGCGACATCGCCTGTCCACCTAAAATATTAACCGTGGTAGAAGTGATCTATTCAAATGCAGTGGAGTAAAGAGTACATATACTCAATCAAAAATGTAGTCAATTAGAGAGTAAAAGTTGCTTGGATTATTGTGCCCAGTACAAGTACAAAGTAGCCAAAAATACTCAAGTAAAGTTACAAAGTCCGTTTTTTCCCCGCTAAATCAGTCCACTGATTTTCGCTAAACTGTTCACAAAACTGAAACGAGACTGGCATTTTCTTAACTTGTATTGTCAACTATGGCATCCATGTTTGTCGGCAAGAGCCGTAATCACCCTTGTAATCTGAGATTTACTGCAATATCTTTGCACTGAAATTGGGTGCAATTACTGGCACTTTAACTATGAAGTGGAATATAACTGTTTGAACTTAAGACCATGTGTGAGGTAATATTAAATGGTGAGTTGGGAACCGCAAGCTTATTGTACGTATGATGTGTTTTGAAGTACACAAATACACACACCAACATGCACACACACACACAGACATACTATAAACAACATAATGTTTATAAGTTCACTGTTCAGAGTGCTTCTGTGAACAGCTAACAGTGTTTAATGTCAATGATAATTAATCTGACCTTTTCATACAGCAAAGCATGGCAAAAAAGAGCATGTATTTTTGCAGGTAAGGCACATACTACTAATGTAATTTCGAATTTGAATTGTGGGAAAACGAAGAATATAACATTTTGTCTAGACTACCTTTCACTATTAATTAAATTTCGTAAATGACATTTGCCAAACCAGCTATAAAGCTTTTTTTCTACTGGTTTTCTACGTTTGATGAGTCACACAGTCCACTGGAAAGTGCATTGAATTAGATTTGAGAATATTTGCCAAGTCAAATTTTACTTACGAGAATTCAACTTTGCGAGTTGCTCCCAAGGTAACACTGAGCAGAGCACTCGCTTTTTCAACACTCGACACACAATAAATATCGATGGTATATAACGCAGTCATGCATAAAAGTGAGGGAGAAAAAAACATTAATTGCGCATTGCATGTTAACCATCGTCTTTACAGCCAACAGACCATTTAAAACCTCACCTATCCTTATTTCCTGATTTACTACCAAGTTGTCATCAAAACATTTCAATGTGGGACAATTTTAATAAATGATGCACATATTATATGAGAACCCTGGCAATTTTCATGACGCATTAGACTATCGATTGATGGATTAAACATCTTTAGACAATTCCACTTTGGATTGTTCAGAAAGGCAGTTTAAAGTTAAATAACCTGCAAGAAGTTTTCATATTTCAAAACGCCACCTTTGGGAATATCCATGGAACTAATGACCAGCATGCATCTTCACAATATACAAGCCAACCAATAAAGACTCTTTTTGGTTCCAAGAAAAAGAAGACATACGTCTTTACTAGCGTATCGCTTTGTGTAGCGGTTGGTTGTGCACCACAGCTGCCTCCTGTGCTCTGCCAAAGACATACTAATTGGCTGTCTGTTGTCTCCTTGCCCCCTCCTGTTCAGAAGATCTTGGCTGGTCCTCAGCCTCTGTGGAAGCAAGCCAGAAGGGTTTCTTCAGCTGTCAGCCGCACGGCAGGTAAATGGAGTGTTTTTTTCTTTCTTTTTTAATGGGTTAGTTGGGGTTTACTGAATTTCCCTAACACTCAAAAAAAAAAAGAAAAAAAAAAAAGATGATGATGACAGCTTCAGCAGTCCAAGAAAAACAAGTCAGGATAGAAAGTTCTGAGAAGTTCGGGCATTGAAATCTCCATTACGTTTTGACTGTCGGGGTCAGACGATAAGATGGACATCTTGGTGAAATAAAAATCAAAACTCTAATAACTTCCAAAACTTAGCACAAACTTAGAATATTTCACAGGCAGTTCTTTGACCAGCCAGTGACCTCAAGACAGCAGAGGCTCCACGGTCGTGCAGGCAAACACATAACCAGACCCGCATGGCAGAACTGCCCGGACAAGATCACAGCGTGGCGCACAAGACACAACACGAACAAAGGAAGAGGGGGAAGAAAGGAAATCAAGTGTGAGGAGAAAACAGAGCAAATTAGATGCACCAGCGCTGAAAGATATATAAAGAAAATTTTCTGCAGATTAAAATAAAAAATGATCGACAAACCCATGTTTAGTCATCAAATATATCAACCAAAAATTATTTTGAGGTGCTATTTGCTCAGAAAGTCTTAAATTTATATTGATCTAACTAATCAAGCAAGTGGTTTGACATCAAAATTGGCTCTATTGTTTTGTGTGTTTCTGACGTTTAAAACTCAAATAAAAGCAACAGCAGGCTAAAACCTAATGAATAAAGCCAATGAGACTTTCAGAAAATAGCTGAAACCATGACACGAGTCAATCATAACTACTCCATTCACAGTGGAGTAATGTTTCTGTCTAAGATGTGATGTATATGAAAAGGCGAATGAAAGCAGAATCGTATCATCATGATTAGAATCAAAATCTGATTATTTCTCAACTACTGTTTATTTTAGTTCACCTTTGCATTTATCACTACAAAGACCAAGAAATATAATCCACCTTTGATTACAGAGCATCCTGATCTTAGAATGATTTTCTGGGAAACACTGTCAGTATGTTTGCATATAGTATATATAATCAGGGGTTGTCTTTGCCAATGTAAGATCTTCTGAAATCTATTGAGTTACCAGGATGATATTGGATTGTGTGGCCATGTTGTATTTGAGCAGTTGTCATGAGTCATTCATCTCTGGAACACCTGGGCTGATGCCACCACCTGTACAGTGTGCTGCCCGGGCCAGCTGTGTGGAAGGAGGATCAGAGGCTTTAGTGATGACAGGGTGATGCTAATTGAAAGGGCTCCTCCGACGTTTCCAACCGTGATGTCACAAATCCAGCATTCACATGCTCCGCAGCTGCCCAGGTCAGCACATTCAGCCTTATCAGTCAGAGCTTTGAACTGCATTCTGTTGCAGCCAAGAGCGTTTTAATGAGCGGAGGACGGCGTGCACACCTACCCGTAACACCTGGAGCTGCCGGGCAAGTGCACGTGTTTCAGTGGAGTGGGAGATTACACACTGACAGCACACAAGGCCCGACAACAGTCATTATGCTTCAGTGGGGTTATGCCCTCGTCATTGACTTCTGGATGTCAAGGTGATCAAGCCAATACTGAACCTTATTTTCTAAGAGCCGGTAAGAAGGCACAAAGTGACAATGTTTATTTGCATATGGCGAATTTTACCTCAGAAAACTTGTAAAGGAAAAATTATACATTATATTTTTATAACACCTCAGTTGCGGCACCTACTGGACCTGAAACATCTGGTCTCAAGGCCAACTCCCGACCACCACGACACAACTCTCTATAATAAAAATTAAAACGAGGTCTTCAGAAATCTAATAGATTTCATGGATGTCCTTGTGCAGCAACTACTATATTGCATGGATGCTGGAATATCTGGCAGAGCAATTACTCCATTACAAGTTACAAGTCGCATTACACGTTACCAATACCAAGAAGATTTTGAAATCAAGAAGTATTTCAAATGTGAAAAACAAGAAACCTTTTATTCATGAGGTTTTATTTAGAAATATTTTAAATGGAATTTAACACCTCAGTGTTTCTTGAGGTGTTAAAGAGAAAGAAAAAAAAGAAAAAAAAATAAAATAAAGAACAAAAAGTGTCTCAGTCAAACTCAAATTTGCAAATGTCGGGAATTAAACTCCTGGTAATTTTCAAGCCGCAAATTCACTTTCATGTAAATAGCGTCCAGTATCTTCAGCACCCTGCAGATGGCACCTCATCCACCCCAGAAGTTAGAAGACAATGTCGACTTTGTACAGA
The DNA here is from genome assembly GCA_028128575.1 of Paedocypris carbunculus. NCBI lineage: Eukaryota > Metazoa > Chordata > Actinopteri > Cypriniformes > Paedocypris > Paedocypris carbunculus. The sequence goes on along the minus strand of SOMO01000278.1, from coordinate 97,048 downwards.
TACTCTATCAAAAAATGTAGTCAAGTAGAGAGTAAATATTGCTTATGTTTTATAATTCTCAGCACAAGTACAAAGTAGCCAAAACATACTTTACGTTACGAAGTCTATTTACTTACTATGGGTTTGAAGTTAGACTTCCATGACAAACGGATGTAGACGTGGCAGTGTCCACCTAAATGTCTCTGCCCATCCTGGTGCTCGGGACAGAAACTGGCCGCACTACAATAAAAAACAAAAACATCATTAGACAATATGAAGTGTGAGTTCTACAGCCCCAACCTCATAAATAAAAACAAAATAACTGTGAGTATACAACCAACCTTGGACATGAGGACAATGAATTGACACGTACATGTTTCATGTACTCAGGAATAATACACAGGAATGGTTTGCAGCAATAGATTAAAGCAGCGCAAACTTTGACATCCCTTTCCGTCCTTGACAAAAACGGTTTAAACGTGTTGTGTATGAAGCCAGAATGTATCGTTTCAACGTTGCTTCTCCTTCTGACACTTTGGGACTTCACAATAATATCAGCGGGCAACTATTTTCTTAGAAACTGTAAGGTGCAGTTTCACTGGTGGCTTCTTAGCTGCTAGCATAGACATTAGTAATAGAGTTTGTTTTTTTTTCCTGACATAATTTAAAAGAATTAGGATTGGTTCAAAGACCCAACCTCAGATAATTGCTCAATATCTGTTAGCAAATATACTTTTGCTGAAAATATACTCGTCTAGATCTCCAGATTTGCATGATGCTACCTCTCAACAGATTGTGTACTAGCTACCTCCCAGTTTTACACATCTCTGTTCTTCGCATTCTTCCACACTTCCTCGTGGGTCTGGTAAAGGATTATGGGATACGGTGAGCTGGAGCCATCTGGGGCTTGTCCAGCGAAGCGGTCCACCCACACAGCCAGCGTCCCATGAGCCAGACTCGCAGCCTGAGAGATTGCACTCCTCCGCTTATTTTGTCTGACTTTCATAAACAAGTCCAGGGGTCAAATAATCTCTCTGTATATCTGTCTGCGACTCAAGCTGACTGCTTTTAATATTTAGACAGGCAGTAATGTTCCTTATAGTGATCTGCCTACACCGTTAGCCTTTAAAATCCCTTGTGGATCTGCCAAGTTACTGTGTGGGCCAACGTTTGGCTACCCTCAAAACAGTTTAATCATGTTTGCCTGCAGATCTGGCCTGTATTGGATGACTTTGGTGTTTATTTTAAGTCCCATATCAGGCGCTAACAACCCATTTGTTTATGTCATTGTCCCAAAGGGCGTGTGATGACATCACAATACAGTGTCATGGTGTTTTGATAACCCCTGCTCTCCAGTCGGCATCAGAAATCTGGACCACGAGGATGTTGCGTAAAAGCCATTAATGATATTAAAGCCAGTGAACGTTGCTAATTGATACCTGATGCGGATTTAAAAGTGTTTTACTTGTACACTCCACAGTATCTTAAACTGTTTTTCAGCAAACAAGGTTCTTTTTTTCACAAGACGTCTGTGCCTCATAAATTCAGACAGATTTACGGTGACGGATCATTTATGAGGAATTATACGCATACGAGACATGTTTAATGATCAAAATGAGAAGACATTGTTTTCAAGTCTTCTGTGTAAATTAAACGTGTGAAGGCGAACACTATCGGATTACAAATATAAAGATTGTGTTTCGGTGTAGAAGTGAGACACAGCATCTGTGATAATGTTAAGTGAGAGTCTGATCTGAATTCTAAATTGGCAAATTACACAAGCACAACTGGTCATCGACATACATTAAACGTGTTGTGTACATAAGAAGCAGGCGTGTGAATGTGTCTAGCCATGATGTCATGAAACAAATCACAAAACACTCACAGAGTGTCAACTGTTCAGTCAAAGTGTAAGTAAAATACAGAGTTTTATAAGATTAAACAAACATTACTAATCCTTACAAAATCATAATCAAACATACACCAACCTATACAGTTTTGTGCAATCAACGAGCTGCCTGTGTGCGCGTGCTTGTGTGTGTGTGTGTGTGTGTGTGTGTGTGTGTGGTTATATGAATCAGTCTGGAGGCGTTCGGTCTGTAATTACAGGTTAAACACCTTCACACAGCCAAACACTGAGAGAGGCGGAGCACATATGGTGTCAATACGTTTTAATGACGCTTTCTAATTTACCCTTTCCTGCTCTGGACGTCCTAACACACACTTACTCTAAAAGACATATAACATTGTCAGAGCTCAGATTTGTCTCTCCTGTAGAGCTACAGTGCCCTCTATGGCTTCCCAAAGAACATAAAAGAAGCATGCTTTCATTATTAATTTCCATTAAAAGAATTCTATAAACTCATATTCAATAATCTTCGTATTATATATGTAGATTATCAAAATAAATAATTGTATTAATACAATTTATATTTTATAAAAAACTTTTTATTTATTTAATTATTTTTATTTATTTATTTTTTTCCAATTTTGAATTTAAAATTCGTCACTTTATTTTCGTAATAATAGTGTGAATTAGTATTCTATTCTATATTAGTATACTATATTGGTACAGTATATAGTAATTTAGTATTCCTTTAATGACGCTTGTTATTATAATAACAATGTTTATATTATAAATGATAACAATAATAATAATTATTATTATTAATAACAATAATAAAAATAATAACAATAATAAAGATTTGAATGCATAATACATAATAAAAACAAATGCTAGAATAGTTTTATTATTTAAAGCAGTTCAAAATAGTGCTGTGTCCAAAGCAGACGGAAAATCTTATACCTGTAATCATTTTAGTGAGATTAATTTTATCTTAAAGAAACATTCACTTGGGTATAACATTCACTAATACTAGTGATTAATACTAGTGATTAAAGTACATGAAAAAACGCATTTATTTGAAGAATCCTTTACCAGACTTGGATATCAGTCAAAACAAAAGCTTCTCGAGACAATCTTGTGAGCCAATAATCACAGACATGGCAAACTCATCACTTTCGAGACTTTTACAGACTGCTAAGTTTCCAGCCTGCAGACCTCCAAAGCCCATCATGTCGCATATGTGTGACCTGCTCTGAATCTATACGACACACCTTTGTTTCTATTAAAACTTGAGACTGACGCTACTTGCAGCAGGGTGTAATGATGACTTGATTTCCTCTGTTGGGTCTGTGGTTCAGACAATGAGACAAGACCTAAAAGCGTAAATTCTCATAAGGAAAATGCCTCCAACTTTAAATAAAATGGCTTACTGTATGTTTTCAGTAAAAATAGTCCACATAGCTTCATCTGTGTGGGTTATGATAATACAAATACTAATGGTAACAGGCCATTTGAAATTAAAAAAATAAACTTGATATAGAAGTGGCATCTTTTTTTAAATTAAAGTCTTTTAAATAAAACATATTGCGGAATGTCTACCTGTTTTGGACATCTTTACTGAGTCCTTTTCTGAACACAGTAGGCCACAAAATAACCTAAGCAGTGAACATTCAAGTCAGGGAAATGAAAAACACCCGGACTCCACCCGAAATGATATAGCATTTAACCACGTAATTTAATACTTGTATTTGGTTGCATTTCCCATTAAAAGGGTAAAACCACATAAAACTAAATAGAACATGCCTAGATTATACTATATCCACTTGAGTATGGCATTATGAAGCTTTTATTGGGTTTCAGACTAAGTAAAAATGGAAAATGAGGGGTAAAAGCCGTAATGTTACGTCTCATTAGTAGTGAATTTCTACAGGTTGCAGTCTGGGCCATTCTGCGGGCAGCAAGTTGTTCATGGCAAAGAAATAAGAGCTGTGGTAGCTGGAATCTCAAATAATTTAGTGACGGAGATCTGCAACAGAAAGGCCGCACTGCATGTCGTCTATTTGTGCTGTCATTCAGGGCGAGGTGTCCCATTGTCTTTGGTTTTGCCATGAAGTACTATGTGCAGAACGTTTCAGAATTGAATTCACTTGTTTGTTTTCTTGAACTTCCCTGTCAGGTTTGAATTGACCTGTTGAAAGCATACGTATGTTTGCTCGGTTCTACTTTCATTAGTTCCACTCCAGCGTGAACATTCGGTCTGGACAATTGGAGAAACACTGGCAAAGGATGAAACAAACTACAGCCTTAAAAAAAACTGAGCAAACATGTGTCATACACTCTGTAAAAGAATATGATAATCTTGAGTTGTATTTTACTGCCCCTTCAAATGCCGGCGACATTTACATCTCATTGCTGCATTTGAAGGTCTAAACTTTTATTTTATCTTATTGCGAATGGCATTGAAAATCCCAATAGTATTTTACTGAATTTAGACTTGGTTTGATCAAGAGGTGTTTCCTTTTGGTCCATGTTAAGGTTCTCTATATGCTGGAGTACAGCAAGGCTCAGTTCTAGGCCCAGTGCAGGTCTTCCTCTATAAACTGTTCTTTACATGTTCTAACGAAACCTCTCATACTTCTACAAGATGAGAATCCCACAATTTGGATAATCATTTGTTTTACCAGACAGCAGGAGAAAAGAGGAGCCCTTTTGTCAACAAGACATTGAAGACATCATCCAAGACTTCAAGTTCAGGGGACCGTTTCATGGTTGATTGCAAGTGATATGTTTTCAAAACCTCCCTGCAATAAATGCACTGTCATGTTGTAAATATCAAAAAAAGAATTGCCTCATCTAACATTATGTTCTTTTGATCAAAAATAGAATCAAACGTAAATCTACGTCTGCAATTTTAAAATCAAAATTTGATCTTAACTTTGTGCTTGTGCAGACGGTGTTCAGAACATCTTTATTTTCTCTCTGAAGAGTTGAACAAAGAAAAAACAATGATGGAATGTCTGGCCAGAGCTGTGTGCCAAGGATAACTGTAGCAGATGTCGGAGAAGGAATCTCACTCCTTCTGCCAGGCTCATGGGAATTTGTTACCAAGTGGAGAAGCCATCCGATCTGAAAGCAAAAGCACAGCAGAGGATCAGACCAGGTGGTGAAAGCTTTTGTCTGAAAGCAGCTGGTGCTTAGGGCTACTCCTTTGGTTCTGCAACAGTTTTAAAGCTGTTGTTTTTGAGGGGTTTAGTCATTTGAATGACCAGGCAACCTTAAAAGGCCATCAGAAGGTTTGATAGGAAGTGGCTAGCAGTGCCACAGTAACAGTGCTATGGAAACCCTGCAGTCGTGACCCAACAGAAGGCCATTCTGTGCGATGTTGAGAAGTAAAGTAAAGTGAGTGAGATTGACAATATGGCGAACCATATCGAAATTGGTGCTCTGCTTTTGACCTATCCAAGGGAAGTGCACTTACACATATCTGTGCTAATGGGAAAAAATGGAGGGTTTTCAAGAGATTGATTGTTTTGTGTGACCTCAAGATGTTTGTAAATGTTTAGAAAATAGGATTAAAAATATCTGAATAAAAGACCACCTTGATCTTTACTACATAAATTGCTACATTTAAGTAAAAAAGTCACAAAT
>SOMO01000278.1:78601-91380 GCA_028128575.1 Paedocypris carbunculus | reverse complement strand
AAAAAGTGTGGTGTAATTGTGAGTTTTTCTACATTCTCCTTCGCCACCTTGTTTCAGGAAATGGAATTGCATGGGACAGCTCCTCTCCGGCAACTTCAGCTTCGGTGCAAACACTAAAAACACTAGTTTTTTAAACCTGAGCTAGAGGTGTGACTCCTTTTAAGGTGTGACTCTTCAAACAAAAGTGAGCTATTAAAAACATGTCCATGTATGATTCACGTATACTATTGTGCCTAATAAAGGACCCATGTAAACCCATCCAACCATGGACTCAATGGTGATCCTAAATCTCAATAGATTAACAGGGAATAACAAGTACAAAAAAAATACTAAGATTTTCACACCCAATGAGGTAGCCAGTGTTACGCCTTACTAATTTTTACAATATGGTTTATGAGACTGGCCAAAGGGTGCACACATGCTTAGGTATCCATGCAAACAGGTATCTCACGAGTCCTTTGTGGTAAGGGCGCCATTCAACAGGCATGAAATGTTACATTTGAGACAAATTGGAGACTGTGAGACTTTAGGATGTGCTACAATAATATAATTCCCTCCACTCCACATCCTAAGCCTCATATAAGATGACTCTGGTGGCCTATTACCACCTGCATCTGAAAATTGACGTTTTTAGGCTTCTATCCCAAAAGAGAACTGGCTGTTTACAAAATGGAAAAGACAAAATATAAATAATATCCGATCATATTTGCTATCCTGTTGTTTTTGATTTAAGAAAAAAGATGATCCCCCTGCTACTCCTTGAAACAGTGGTTTGGATTTGGTTTGATGGGAGGGCGATCGCTTTCACAGTGTCTCAGTGGTCCCCACTGCTGCAACCCCACCTTCACAAAAGTCATCCACACTGGGGTGATTTATCATTTTGAGTTATGCTCTGGCTGAAGCAAACGGCTAGAGTGAGTGTAGAAAATAAGGCAAAGAAGTTGTGGGTGTGGGACATTGTGAAACTGTTCAGATTCAGGGCCATTTGGGTTTAAATCACAGCCCATGGAGAGGTCGTGCTTTGCAGTATATGTGTGTAGGGAAGGGATGATTTGGCATGGTTTCCAGGTTTGACATCTCCTGCAGCGGGAGCACAGAATTACAAAAACAGCTTAGCTGGACACAAAGTAGCCATGTAAATGCTAGATTAAATCAGATTTATGCTTTTCAGTACATAACCAGTACATCTGTCTCACTCAGCCACACTAGTACTATTTTCTTGATGCTTTCAGTAGGTATAATCCTCTGTCTGTAAAGTTAATGGTCCAGAGTAAAGGGGCTACTCTGGTAGTGGTTCCTCCTTTTTTTCTTTTTCATCATTTCAACTTTTCCTAAACTTGATTCCCCCTCCCTCTTGAATTTCTACATCGAAATGATGGACAAATGTGATAATACAAGGATTTATAAACATAAGCCCACACCTCTTCTTAAGAATCCAATTTTGGCATTTTTGATACTTTTTTTTTTTTTTTACCTTTAAACCTTTCAATCTCAATTGACAGTGCTGTTTCTGGAAAATAAAAGTCACATAACGTTAACTCTCAATTTTCTTTGTGAATTTCAATGTATAATTAAAATGAAAAAGTCAAAGTCAAATAAGAAACGAGACATGTGACATATGAGTCAGGCATCTGACTTTCTCTCTCTGCACGAAAGCTTTTATCCTGTAGACAGTGTCATCCAATGGCTTGTTCTCATAATCATAAGTAGTAATTCTGCTAATCAAATCTAGACTTGTAGAAGAACATGACTATATATTTAAGACTTTTAGTATTTAGATTTTTCTCTAGTTGGTTACAACTGTTTGATATTATCTGTGACAAAAAAAGGAAAGCCCTACTGAACCATGCCACATTTACTCCAACCAAGATTCGGTGAGGAGCTCAGCCAATTGTTCCCTGTCTGAGTTCTGCTTCTATTTATTGAGTGAGATGTCAGTCAAGGTCAAACCCAAAACCGAGGCATTGTGACCGCTGTAACAATCCCACCTGTGGATTATAACATTGTTAAAAAGAATATAGGAGTTAACACTGACAACGATCTCCATTTACACACTGGTTAAAGCGATCGACTGACTCCGTATGAAACAGATTTTCTTCTAAGAAGTAACTGCTATAATGTAAAATTAATTATCAGGTTGAGAAAAAAAAAAAGACATCCATTCAGATCAACTGAACACAAATATAATGTACAGACGGCATTAGTCATCTGGAGTGGCTTGACTTTTTAGAAGTGTCACGTTTATCCGAACAGCCTCTTAAGGGAGTGATGGATGGCTTATTCTCAGCAGGCTCTTCAGAAGAGTTTCTCTGATTACATAATTGGCTCACAACACCGCAGGGAGAACGCTCTGTTTGATACTTCATGTCTTTGGTGGGTTTTTGGGACTGGAGCAGTCTAGAAGTCTACAAGCAAATGCGCCACTGTCCATATAGAGGGTTTTATGTTTAGTTTGTCTTGGCTGCAGGATGCATATCATTCTGACGACATTCTGCAGACACATCCAGCTTTTTGTTTTAGCTCCATCCATCTCGCTCTCCTTCTCCCTCTCAACCCTCAAAGAAAGAAAGAAGAGAGTTATGTCCCTCCCTGTGTTCTCACTCACTCAATCCTGGCTCGGGAACCTTGTGGGGTGGTAGTGGGGGGCTTGTTGTATCTTCTAGCATCAGTTTTCTGGCAGTCTTGCGGACCTCCTGACCCCCTGTTTGCTTCCCGGCCCCATCTAGTGATGAGTGATGGGTAATAAAAAGGTCCTCTCTTGCCCTGGAGTGTGTTAAACATCTCAGTGGCAGCGCAGGAGCGTTTTCTCACTGTCTGGTTATCCACACACATTTTATACCATGGATCTTGTGGACAAACGAGGAAGAAGTTGGGTCATAAAGTTGAGAGTGATGTCATTGGCATTACAGGTAACAACAGATTATGGGCCAAGAGAGTACACAATGATCTTTGAGGATCAAGGAAATGTAATTATGCTGTAACTTACAACATTATAATCACTTAAGTGTCCATATTTCAGATACAGTATGTGGAAACGTAAAATATGTTTTTAACTGTAATCCGGGATTTGTCTTGTCAACATTGTACGTTTTCATTTCATATATTGGTCTTGATGTGCTGAAGGCAGATTGAAATAAATGTTAAATTTAATATTTTTAATCAAAAAAGTAAAAGAATTGTATCAAACTATATAATTTATATTTATTTTTTTTTTTTTTGGATAAAAGAAAAGAATATAGTGTGCTGGCTTGACTTAACCTCCATGTTTAAGAGTACAATAAAATGAAGGATTGTGTTTTGTTTGGAAAAAAACACACTCAATAAAACAAAGTCAACTAATTTTGTAGATGTCAAGAAAAGTTCAGAATTAGGTTTTTGTTTGTCTTGCCGTCCATTTTGCTTCTGATGTGTTTTGCTAACATTAGAACATGCAGGCTGGTATTGTGCTAGTTTTGGCCAGGAAAGAGGCCAATATTTCAGTGCTTTTAAAGCTTCTGCTTCCGTCCTTGTATGAAGTATTACAACTACTGTTTGTTATTGAGCCAAGAAATCACAGGTAACAGGGGCCATTCACCCTAGACCTGAAGGAGGCGTTCTGCACTTCACGGAGAATTGACTTTATATTGAGTCTCATAAAACACTGCAAGCTTCTCGAAGACGTCACTATAGCAGCAAGTAAATAAATGTGTTTTCCCCCATCATCCTCTGGAGGACAAGCTGGGATGGTGACCGTACAGCCAGCATCTCTTTTGGCCAAGAATCATCGGCATGTTTGGGAAAAATACTCCACAGAGGGTTTTGGGTCATTAATAAAGTCTAATTGCAGCTAAGCTAGCTGTTATCGGCTTCTCCTTAAACAAGCAATTTGGTCTGAAATTCGAGATTCTGCTCTCATTTATGCTGTGTTGGTCAGTTCAGCGTTTGTATAAACACTTTATAAATCCTTCATACTAAGTCGTGCAAGCCTGCGGCCGGCCTCCATTGCCTGGAGCTTTTTCTTCATGCTTATTTTAAAATGAGGCCATCTCAGATGTTTCATGTAGTTTATTGAGGAACCACAATCCATCGACAAAAAAAAGTCCTGGATTGCAACTTATTGAGTTATTGCCTTTGTCTACGCTAAGCAAAATATGCATGTTTCATTTCTCAAGAGCTGAGTGAGAGTCTGAGAGACGGCCTGCCACGCTGGATATTAGGGCTTCGTTAAACAGGAAATTACAAATCCACCTTTCAGACAACCACGTCTTACCTGTAGATAGCCTGCCTGGAGAAGATCAATCCAGACCCAACAAGAATCTCAAACAAGAAATTGTGAGTGTGATTCGGTCCATTAAATCATTCATAACATTGCAAAATCTACCTACATTTCTTAAAATCACTCTCTAAAATGTGCTGGAACATGCCATTACTTATCCACAGCCCAACTCTCAATTCAGAGTGGGAGTTTGATGAGGATCCAAGAGAACACAACACATGGCATATAAACTACAGTCCATTCGACAAGGGACCCATCAGAAAATCAGTGCTGCGTCGGGGCCTTAACCATGCAAGGAGATGAAAAATGAAGTTTTATAGTCTATATCTTCCATATGAGGGCCACAACCTCTCCACCTTTGAGGCATGATAGACGATTGCAGATGGAGGATGCGGTAGGAAAGATGGTTTGAACAGCCATTGAACAGCTGCTGATGTCATTAGAATTAAGCATTTATCCAAACACTGACCGCTGGTCTGATTTGTGCTCTGAAGCTTTTCGGGTCAAGCATCTGCCCACAAGTTCAATCTCACCCATCTCCATCTTCAGACTGATAATTCTCCTTTGAAATATGCTTTTGGTTTTTAACGGCCTATTTTCATTACGGCAAAATCATAAACGTATATAGTAGTCTTTAATACCTCCATTACGATAGGCAAGATTCCAGATCTCGGTTAGAAACCAGACACGCACCAATGAGACGAGACGAAGTGTAAACTTTTGACCACACTGTTAAAGCACCATTTACTTAGGGGAATGAGATCTCAGATTGTTTGCAACTGCTGAACTTTCACTGTACTACTACACACCAGATGCGTGCCTTAACAAATCCAATGACAATCATTTAAACCAAGGTCACTCCAATGACCTTCATTATGGAAGACATAATCTCTCATTAGACCTGACAAACAGGTAGAGACTTCCCTGTGTATGTTTATCCAGTACTTAATCCATGACACCATGCCCACCGTGCTGTGGTTGTTGGCATCCTCCCTGCCGTATAGCCGACAGTGCCCACTACTCCCAGTGTCCCCCGACTCAACAGGCTTCAAGCCATTTCTAATCCAGAAACACAATGATCTTTGAACTGTTGATGCCTCTCCTCAGTGTAATAATTGCCTCAATGTAACAAAAATAATCTGATTACAATTTGCAAAAACGTATCAGAAATATCATCCAAGCTTCAATCATTTCCAAGATGATGTAGTGTCTCAAATAAGTAAGGTGAGGAGACTGTTACAAGGCCTGGGAGTAAGAGACAGACGAACAATAAATGTTTTGGCTGCAGTTAGTCTTCAGTTTTTGGCCCGATGATGCTGCAATTGACACACACACACACACACACACACACACACACACACAGTCACACAAAGCTGCCCACCATAATCAATAAAACCTTTCGTTGGCTTAAATGACTTGGATGGATCTCTGACTGTTTTCACAGGGACATCACTGCAGGACTCTTGTTTCATATCGTGCCTGCCAGCTGACTCCTGAAAATACACAGCGACGCAGCCTAGTCTCTCGTTGCATTTAGCACTTACTCTAACCGCTAATTCCATTGTTGTTTTAGCTCAACTCTGAGGAAAATGGAGAAGAAGCTGTCCAAGTCCTTTTGTGTTTCACCATGCATGCATTTTTTAATTAAATGAGAAAAGACATATGAATGCTTAATCCTACATTAATCTGAATTGGCTGATCATCAAATATTATGTTTTATATAAAATTAGTGTGGGACCACATTTGTGTGTTATTAGCGTAATAAGGATAAATTCTGAATATTAAGAGCCAAATCTCTAAATCAATAAAAACAACTGACTGTAATTACTATAAGTCTCTAACAAAAAAAAAACGCTTTCTTTAGAGTACGTACAAATGAGTAAAACAATGTGTCTCGGACCACTCAAACTGGCATGATACCTCGCCCCGGTGTCATGATCTGGTGGCACTGACCAAACACTGAACGCCTTTTGGGAAAATTTCTGCTCAATATACAGAAACACAGACAGCTTGAAAATAGATGAGTGGGGGATGAAGAAAAGACAATTTGAAAAACAAAATGTCTGAGACAGACAGATGGGCTTTGAAGGGAAATAGAAGGTCCAAGTTCGCCCACTGAAGTGTTGCTTATGTAATACCACACTCAGTCTTACGTGCCAAAGCTTTTTAGCATGTTCTTGTAGACTTGGCAGGTTTAAAGTACAGCTTTCAAAGTGATATTTAAAAGAAGTTCTCATATATGGCCTGCCCGAAAAAGGCAGAATTGCAGCTTTCCTTGTAGTCACACTTGGGATGTTTATACACATGTACTGTGTACACAATGATTATTCATACATTATTCATATAACTAAACATCAACAAGCTAATACGCATAATTTATATAACAATACAAAGACAGACTGAGTGATAATTGGTAAAATCAAGGATGACTAACAGACAATCTGAAAGGTGAATGAACTGGATGTATGGATGGATACATGGATAGATGGATAGATGGATAGATGGATAGATGGATAGATGGATAGATAGATAGATAGATAGATAGATAGATAGATAGATAGATAGATAGATAGATAGATAGATAGATAGATAGATAGAATATAAACACCTAAAAGACAGTTTTATGTGTACCAAACCGAATAATCCATCTCTTCCTCCGGATATCCCGTGAGGAAGAACCTTGGTATGGACACTGACCACACAACTGGCAGACGTCACAAAACTCATCATTCTACCACCCACCATGCTTACGATGGCAAGGACCCAATGCCCATCTGTCAGCATTGCCCACTACTGTTTGATTACAGTGTGCCGCATCTATCAGTCATCACGCGCTGCAAAACACATGTGTATATATGTGTTTGGAGGCAGACGGGGCAGAGGGGAAGTATCAGGTGTGGGTTTCTCTGTCAGTGTGCAGCTCAGAGGGTCAGTGGTCATCTGGTGATGAAAGCTGGGCGGTGGGGTGCAGTGGTTACAGCTTAGGGAATGAAGCAGATGTTGGAAAACAAAAGTTTGAAGTCTTCCTGTTTCTGAATTACACTTGCTTGCTTGTTAACTCAGTTATTATCACACTTAAACAAAAACAGCTAGTTCCACCACACCGTATGGTGGCTTGAATTAAAATGTATATACAACATTACAAACGAGCAAATAAAATTATCAGAGACTTATAACACAGTTTTTCATTCCAGTAAAACAAAATCTACTGTATTTAAAGGAGTCACATCAATGGAGTTCACAACTGATGCTTTGATGAACCAATTATGCAATTTTCTAGTTATTTGTGCATGCAGATGATAATACCTAATACTGTATAAAATATTTTAATGATCTTTTACATCCTTCTTAATTTTATATTATCTTCACACCTTCACTCAAAAATCAGTTTTACTTTGTAAAAAGAAGAGTAAGAATTTTAAAATACCAATAAAAATATATTGAAAACAGGGGTCCAATGTAGACTCTAATTCTAATGAAGTTCCCCATTTTTTTATTTGATAGAGGTAGAAGGTTTATGATCACCATTCGTTCATTTTATGATCACTATAAGCAAATGCAACGCTGAATGCAAAATCACAAAGAAATAATGTTATAATGTCTGCAATGGAATTGAAAAGTTGGATAAGACAAATGCAATTTTATAAAATTCCTAGTGGATTGACAAAACAAATGGATAGAAAGACATACAGAAAGACAGACAGTAAGACACACAAGTGAAAACTTAACAGTTAAGAAACTTGAGGTTGTTTCAAGAAAAAGAAAAATCCTGTCAGAAAGTGAACATTTGGCATTACATGGGTTATGAAGTTTTCAGGAAAGAGGAATGTGCTTTAGAGATCGAAGCACATTGGGCCAATTCAACAGCCAAGAATAGCACGGAACATTAAAAGTGCAGTTGTAATCTGTAAAATGTTGACTACACCCTCGTCTGGTTCTAAAACACTTCTTACATGTTAGATATTTCAAACATGTATTTGGCAGGTAAGTTCAATTCTTCTAGCTTGACTGTAATTTAGAGAATTCTGTAGCATTCCTGTAGCCATTAAAAGAATATATCGTCTTTGTGCTACAGTATATGCTGACTGCTGTTAAAAATGCCCAAAGTGTGAAGTAGATGTCTAAAATGTCTTCTTTGGCTTGTGATGAGTCAGCAAAGTAATTATTAATCTCCGCCAGAAAAATAAATCGTTTCTGATGACATCTTATTGTCCCAGATGTGAAAGTTTTACATTTTCTTCTTCTATTCACTGGCTGCTTTGCTGAGGTTTTTCCTCAGTTCATCAGACCTCCATATTTCGAAGAAAATACCAAGAGAGAAGTGCCTACAAACAATCCAACTAATTGACAGGGATAACAGCGTGTGAAATGAGGAAATGAGGAATAATGAGAAAAGATATAAGAAATTAAACAGCCGCTCCTGTAACCATGAAGGTTCTATAACCTAGACACCCAACAAAACACTTCACCCTCAGGTCAAAGAGAATTCAATCATTCTAAAAAACACAAAGCACCCGGCCTCCCATAATCCCCCAGTGGTATGTTTCCACTTTAGTAATAATTGTATTTTCTCTTCAGATATCTCATAGAACGGCAGCAATGACTTGATGCTTGTTTAATTTCTTCCATCTGTTCTGTTTTGGACTGGAAAAGCTGTCGAACAAAGGAAGGGAAGGTCATTAATAGGAATACTGTTTACAGGAGTAGCAACTCAGCCTGTAGTTCTGGACAAGACCAGGCCAAGAAATTCACCTCATACTTTTAGGAAGAGAAATCAGCTCCCAAATCCCCTAAATGACATGGAACAGCTCATTCGTCTTAACGAATAAATCCTAAAGACGGCTCACAGTTCGAAATTCTTTTCATGTTAAGGCAAGTTTAAATGCAACTTCAAGATGTATATTCCTAATAGTTGACACGAGTTGTTAACGCAGTGTTGTTTTACGTTTCATGCAATAAACAGAACAGTGTATTTAATTTATTTGAGTTATATTTTCTATAAATAATTACTATTATTTGTAATGTGGTTATAAATAATTTAGTGAAAAGGGAAGTTTAGTAAGCTTCACTGAAGCTTAAACAGGTACCTGTATGCCGGTATTATTTAACTCACCATACGACGACGTATCGATACTTTAACTTCGAGCTCCACTTTCAATCGATAGAAATGTTTGTTTTGTTGGTCATTATCGCCATCTATTGGAGAAAGATCGAAGTTTTTACGTCATGAAAATTGACTCGTGTGGTAACAACCGGACTTATTTTGTAATCGCAGCGCCACCTAGCGAACTGGATCGACAAGTTTTGAAAATACTAGTACTGCACGTACAGTACTTCAATTAGACAACGTGGAGCAGATATTGCCATAGCATCAAATAACAATATTAATATACATTTTTAATTAGGCTTACATTTTAAATTAGAACATTACCACAATTGTATTACATTTAGGTTTTGTGGGCTATAACTTTTAAATAGGGACACGGTACAGTTAGAGTTTGTAAGATTTAAAATACAATTATTATTATAATGTAAACATCTGATGAAAATTGTTTTATAATTGTCAGGTTTGGCTAGTTAGCACTTCCAAAAATGCACCGATGAAGGGAAAAGATGCTCATAGTGACCCAGAGTAAATCTCCAGTTGCATGTGCGTCACAGCAGTGTCACAGCGTTTGCTTCTGCCACCCCAAGGGAAACCTGCTCGTGCAGATAACAGACGAAACCACTCTAAAACCAACAGAATCGGCAACTATAAGGTGTGTGTGTCTCCTCACTGACGTCACTGCGGCTGACTTCTAAAACAGATTCAACACACCAAACCTCCACACTAGCATAAATCAAGTCTCGTAAAAATGAACACACACACACACACATTCAGAGTTTATATGATTTTCTTCTATTGACATGATTTTTCTATTGACTTTATTATTATTATATATATATATTTTCTTCTTTTATTTGAGTTATATAAGGCTGTATTTTATAAGCTTAACTACATACATACAGTTTATATAAAGTAAAAAAAGTACATATATACAGTACATAAACGTATACTGTATATATAAATAGTAAATAATCTCAGATTTTGTTTACATCTGTTTAGGTCAGTCTAAGATAAGACATAGTTTTTGTGACCTAATTGACGTGCCTGATTATATAATACGAGACAAGCATGTTATTTAACTTTAGTCATGATGTTTGATTTAAATGGCTGCCCATTCACTCTGATCAGTGCTGGGTGAGCAGACAAAGCCTTGAGCAAACGGGGCTGCAAATTTATAGTTCTTTTGGATGCACTGCTCCGCCAGTCCATCTCAACCACCCGTGCCGATTCTAAATCTCACGTCTTCTGCGTTTTGAACCGACCGTCTCATCAGTTAAATCCAGTGGGGCAGAAATGAAACTATTGATGATTAGTTTTTTGGAAACTTTTGGCTTGTTTCTGACAGCTCATGTCAATCCCACGGCAATCCCACAGACAGACGCGACTAGAAACAGCGAGTGGAAAAATGTGTCCCTGATGGGTTTGTCACCTCGCAGTGCTGCGGGCCGCAGGGAGGCTCCGGAGTTCATGGTGGAGCTGTATGATGCTGCGGTGGATTCTGACAGGACACTGAAAAACACAAAAGTGCTGCACAGAAACGTCGTCAGGAGTTTCCAAGGTGAGTGGATTGCTCGCTGTTGTTTTTACTCTCTCATCTCACTTTTGATGCACTTTATTTGTGCTTCCTTCTGAACTAGGAAGATCAAGTGGCTTAGATCATTTCTTTAATCTGACATCACTGCACAGTGACGAGCGTGTGATTAAAGCGGAATTCCGATGGTTTGGACAAACCCAGATCTTGACAGATCGTCATCTTTACAAGGTAAGTGAAGCATTTTATTGAAGGCTTAAATGATTGCTTTAGCATTATAAATAGCATTATAATAAATTATTTTTTATAACATATCAATGTACCCCGTGTTTAATATTAATAATGCCAATGTTAAATGATTAAAACAATAATAATACATTTCATTTTACAAGTTTGTCACAGAGAAAGCAGCTGATTCTTTGTCATTATTATAACTTGTAAGTACATTGTGGTGCAAATGCTCAGTCTCAATGATTGAGTGAGATCAATTCAGAGAGTTCCATTGATCTGAAACTGAAGTAAGTTTCTAGTCATGTAGAAAACAAATTGTAAGCATACATAGCACTGAATAATTCAGGCTAACGATTTTCTTCAGGAATGTTTTATTAAATGGTGGCGTGTGAGATTATTGAGTGTTTTAAGATCTTCTGTTTTAGATTGTTTTGCATACAGTGTTGGAGGATGGAATGAAAAGTTTGCTCAGTGCAAGACTTCTTCCCGTCTTCAGCAAAGGATGGGAGATTTTCAACATCACAAAGATGGTAATTATGCCAATGTCAAAGTTTTTTATTTGAGATTGCTATACTATATTTATTTAATTGCCAGAAAAGAAAATCATCTTACACTTTTCAGTTTTTGAATTGTTTGCATGTATTTTTATATACCTACTATGAATCTTTGCATTACTAGAACAAAGGGGTTAAGAAAAAGTGATTATAATTTCTGTCTTTTTATTTAAGTTGACTTTGATTTTGATGTGTTCAGGTGACTAAATGGATTCAAAACAATGGTAAAAATGCCGGCATGTTGGTAGTGACTGTTCGACTCACTGGAAACAGGGTCGAATCCAGATTACAGATGGACAAAAAGCCAGATGAAAAGATATCATACTTGGTTATATATTCAGATGAAGGACGACACTATCACGATGTGCCTCTTTTTTCAGGTATTTAAATGTACTTATATATAAAATTAAGTGTACTTTATAAAACTGTCAATGAAACATGCCATTGACAGTGAATATTCTTCACATGAATATTTTTCATATTTGTAAATTTAACTAGTGAATTAATTAAACNCATGATAAGTACTAGAGTAAACAGCAGTGTGATAATTCAGACATTTAAACAATTGTTTTGGTTTCACTTTTTAGGGCACAACGTCAGCATCTCGGAGAATTTCCTCACGCCTGTTGAAAGTTTGATAATGTCAGCAAGGCGCAAACGCAGAAGTGTTTCTGCCCTGATGCCTACGTGTCAGAGAACTGATCTGTATGTTGACTTCAGTAAAATCGGCTGGTCTGGTTGGATAATATCACCAAAGGGTTATAATGCGCATAGCTGCATGGGCTTTTGTCCATTTCCACTGGGTGAAGGTCTAAGAGCTACAAATCACGCTACAGTGAGATCCATCATGAACACACTAAAATTAGCAAGTGAGGCCAGAATACCTTGTTGTGTGCCTGATGTGCTTCATCCCATCAGTCTGTTGTATTTTGACGATGAAGAAAATGTAGTTTTGAAACAGTTTGACGACATGATAGCAGGCAGTTGCGGTTGTCATTAAAACAAAATTGTCTATTCACAGAGTGACAAGCGATGTGTATTTCCATGTATTTTTATACATGTTTGCGTGTGTGTGTGTGTGTGTGTGTGTGTGTGTGTGTG
>SOMO01000278.1:54219-67078 GCA_028128575.1 Paedocypris carbunculus | reverse complement strand
AAATTTTACAGATTTGTTGCTTGTGCAACACATAAATGGACAAAAGCCTTCTGATGAGACAACAGGTAAGTAAAGAAAAAGCTTATTAAATCATCATGAGATTGATCAAATTTTGTTTTCGTTATAGAAATAAAATATGCTTATAGGAGCAGCAATTGGTCTTTTCGTTTCAATCTGTTTTGTGATGATAAAGATCTACATGATCCGAAAACAGATGACTGAAAGTGAAGCAACAGGTAAGAAAAGGTGCAATGATATTCCAATTCTATAACGAACATGTTACAACCATATATTGTCTATACAGGTATTTGTGTTTTTAAGAGGTTTTAAACAGTTCTGTTTAATTCTTCTATGGGAAAACCCGATGTGAAAAATCAGTGTTACAAGTAAATGAATTCCATTATATTTATGTAATTTTAAACTTTGTGAATACTTGACACTTCACAATTTATTTTATATAGCCTCCATTAGAGTGTGATTTTTTTATATATATTTTTTTTAATTCTAAGTACAGTCTGCAATCCTAATTAACAAAATTATAACATTTTCTATAAAAATGATTTTTCTGTATTTTTCATTTAAAATATTTACTGTCTTTAAAACTGGTGTATTTTTAGATTCCAGATGTTGAATCTCACATTTGAAGTGTTTGGGTCAAAACTGTCCACAAGAGGGCAGTGCCTACTTCCCGATCTCAGCTTTCAGTCACACAACGACGACAACGTTCCTGCAGTCTGATCGTTTCTAAACGTAAATGGAAATCAAAACATGTAAATTGTAACGCCTTAAATTTGTCTTTCTTGTGTTACCTTCGAGTTGCTTGTAAAAGTCACATCAAGATTAAAAAAAATGTATAAAAAAATAAAAATAAAATCTCTGAAGGAACAATGTTCTACCTGAGTTTTCACATGCGAGTCAATAAGAGACAGAGCCACTTGGTCAGTAAAACATGTCCCTAGCAAACTGAGGGATGTAAACTAGTATGCAGCCTGGATGTAATCTGTGATGGCTCGTTTCTAAAAGGGGAGGATTGGGGGTGTAGACCAAGTAAAAACAGAGCAGGCCCTGTCTCAGGTTACACTGAGGAAAAGAAGAGGAATAAGAAAAAAAGCAGCAGTAGTATCCAAGAGTTTTGGTCAGGACGTGTAACTGGAGTTGCATGGAGCCCATCAGACTGGAGGATGAAGATCTCAGCAGTGGTAACAGCTTTCCTGACTAGTGTCCTCTGTGGAAGTAAGTGCTGGATAAAATAGTCATCATTTTATTTACATTTGTGTTGAAACCTAGTGAAAAGTCTTTCTTTGTTGCATCCCGTATTGTCACGTTTCATAAAAGATGTGAGATCAGCAGAAAAGTCATGTTTGAGATTGTTGTGTAAATGATATGATGCCCATTCTTGACTGAAAAGAAAAATGGTCATTGAGAGTTTTCGGCAGAACTGTGGTTTTTCACTCCTCCACAGGTTTACAAAGACCATCCTGAGCTTCTCCATATAAAACCGTCTTTGTGTATTTATAGAAATGTGGTCGGATTAAAAATAGCAGAACATCCTCAAAGAAAAAGAAGTAACAAAGGAGATGACGTGTGTTGTCCCCTCATTTCTGGAAACACTCTTCAGGATTAAGGAAACAGATTTCAGAATTACAAACTATACTCTGGTTTAGCTACAAATCTGTTCCGATTTACAGACTTGTAACTGTGTTGACCAAATCATTGACAAATCTACAACAATTCATGTTTGTTTCAGTCACGACCTAATTTCCATAGGTTTTTACAGTTCAGTTTTAGACACATGTAGCAACAAAATAACACTTTTTGCAAAAAAGTTCAGCATTAAAAGACTAAAAAAGCAGACTGTATTAAAATGCTTGTGTTTTGCAGCATTTTAAAGTGTACAGTCAAAACAAACACAATATAGTATTATTTGACGTCTGGCATTTTTATTAAAGTCAATTAGAGTATTTATTAGTGCAATTTTGAGATGAATGATTGTACAGCCAATAGATATTTTCCAAACCAAAAATTTACTCAAACCAAGAATTTGATTAAAATATTTTTTTTTTTTTTTTAAATGTATTTAAATTTGACGCACAATGTCACATGATGACATTTTTAAGTCTAGACAAACAGCATCACTGTAAATTTATGGATTCTGCATTTTAAACTTCTTTAGGTCCACCGCTAAAGAAGAGCTACATGTCAATAATCCCTTTTCTTATCTTCTTTAAAAACTTGCCTATTTTAACCACCCACAAATAGTTTACTTCAAAATGAATTTTATTTGATTTTATTTAGAATTGACTTCAGATTTAATTTCAGATGGATGTTGGGCCATCAATGTCACCGTCACCCCGTCCCCGTTCACGCTGGCGACTGAGGGCAGGAACGTCACCCTGTCCTGTCAGGTGAGCCAGCGGCGCAGGTCGGCCAGTCTGCCTGTGGTCCGCTGGATGTTCCAGCCCCAGTGGGGTGGAGAAGAGCTGCTGGTGGCCAAGGTGAACATGCAGAAAGCTAAATTCTACGGAAACTACACCAAAAGCTTCCGAAGGCCCAAATTTAAAATGACCGCGGTGAAGCAGGGGAAAGTGTACAACCTGCTGATCATGCACGTCACGGCTCAGGACGGAGGTCTTTACAGCTGCAGGGTCCAGGAGTTCAGAAAACACCAGGAGCGCTGGAAAGCTTCTACCAACAGCTCGGGCTCCACTCAACTCAGAGGTCAGAGACGCTTCCTCACTGTTTTACATCTTACACCAGCACTGGGACAGAGGTGCTCAAAACTTCTTGCAAAACCAAAGGTCTATTCATTTTAATAGGGTATTTACAAGCATTTAAGCACCCCTTTTTTACAGCATTATAAGGTCAAAAACTTGGGGTGCTTATATTCGCATATTTCAAACATGCGTGTAAATATCAACTCTTTCCTAAATAACCCCTTTCTGTACTTCAAGAAACTTCTTTCCGATTGCCGTGTTTCGAGGCATGTGTGGCTATATTTCGAGATTGTTGAGCCTCCCGCTGGCGTATTGTGAACTTCAGTTTGTATGCATAATGCTTCGCTAGTTTTTTGCATGGACTTGTTCGCTGGTGGATTGTCAAATCCTTCTGCTGATGATCAAGTCACTAGTCAGGTTTAGGTATTTTGTCAGAAATTTTAGGTTTCTGGAAAGTCGGGATCTCAAGAAAGTAACGGGATGCTTGCAGTATGTTCACCTATTAATGGCATTTTAATTTTGTTTATTGAAAAATCAGGAGGGGGTGCTTATATTTGCATTAATTAAATTAAAACCTTTTGAATTATTGAGGACATAAAAATGAGTGTTCCTCACATTTCCAAATCCACTGGAAGAGAATTGCAAACAGTGTCTATAAGTGGGAAACACCCTGGATTTGTAAAGTTGGTGACCTTTACAGTCCCTCCCCACCCTGGTACATTCACACAGTTAATCTTAAATAAATAATATTAATAAATAAATAGTAATAATATATTTACAATATAATGTAGCTTTTCCATACCCGACTGGGAAAAATTTGAGGTTACCTTGGGTCATCTTTAGTCTCTAGTGGTCTAGGGCTCTGAAATATTACATACTGACACATGGTCTTGAGGTTTAGGCTTATATTTCCTAAAAACCTGGAAAGTGTGGAAATACCTATCTATACATATCTATTTTTGGCAGTCTTTTTAAGTTTGCTGGTGCCACAGAGACTAAACAAATGACCTGCCGGCCTACTGACAGCTAGACGCCATTGACACTGGCTTCACAGTTGCGTTCCAACTCTGGCTTTTAGAAAAACTAAATGGGACAGTGACTAGGACAAATCAACAGATTTCAAGCGTGATAAGCAGTTTATCAGCTAGGCATCTGCAGCTAGTGAGACACCGCACTGGAGTTCAGCTCCGCAGCCTTCAGACAGAGGTGAGATCATGGTGGGTGGCCTTCACCGCCGGGCCATAAAAATCTTTAGGAGGTTTTTAGTTCACATGTGTGTTAGTGTTTAGACCTCATGAATGCTAGTGTGTGGTTTTATCAGATGTAATTAATACTGAAAAAGGTTTAATAATTTCAAAAATTGTTCAAAAAGTTCAAGAATTGTAATTTTGAAGGTTTATTGGTAAATTTAACTAAAAAAAGACTCTGCTTTTGTAAGCATTAGGACCATCATTTTTTTTGTTATCTTATATTTGGATATGATGTGCATCCAAACATTTACAAGCAAACAATAGTTGAGCCACTTCACCTTTTAATTTGAGTAATTTCTCTATTACTTTGATTTTTTTGGCTACCTTAATATAAGCAACTTACTACTTGACAACATTTTTGATTGAATATATTGATTGGTTCTTTTTTTCATTTTGTTCTGCCATTTTAAATATTGATGTTTACACATTTCTTGGTGTTTTTTGAGCCTTTGAGCCTCAGTAAAATATAAATTACTCAAGTTCTTTTAAAATTGGATACTTTTTAATAGTGTCTTTGCGTTGGTCTCGGACTAAGAGAAAAGCGCTATATAAATAGAACTTGAACTAGAACTTGAACCGGACTTTTACTAAAGTCTTCTTGGAATTGGTGACTTGAAATGTAAGTAATGGAGTAATTTTTACAGGTTTTACTCAAGTATGGTTTTCAGGTACTCTTTGCACCACTGTAAACTACACAAGCTCTTTTGTTAGTGATCTTTTGCAAAAAACAACATATTTTTCCTTAAAGTCATGCCTAATATAAACAATAGTGTGCAAAATTAATATTCAACACAACTTATTATATACGTATTATACTACCGTCTATATACTGCTATTCTTTCACCAACAACAATACATTCCATTTTAGGTCATGCAACCAAAAATGATCCCAAAATGAGGCCGAGGCGAACACTCGCTGTTCCCTGACAGGATCACATTTTCCACTGAAAGCATGTGCAGAGAAGAATTAGACCAGAAAGCATTTCTGCCATGTGAGCGATGATGTGGTAGAGATTTAAATACACGTATCACAGAAGGAAGGGAAGCATAGACTTGCTTGTGGCTTCTACAGAGTAAGAGAGATGTTTTGTATGACAACAAGCTGTGAAAGTCCATAATGAGTCCTTTATGCCAAGCTCCTTTAAAGCAGAATGCAGATTTAAATGGGATTCGGGTTTACTAGGGTCTATTCATATTTCAGTTCCATTGGAATAAATAGAACACTATTAACCCAGACTTAGCTGTCACTATTAAGGACAAAAATGCAGCTTTTAGTCAGAAAAGAGTTCATTGTTCTTCTTAACCCACTGCTTCTTTTCATAGTAATTTCTCGGATGAAATAATCCAAAAGTCAATTTTTGCAGCTGCTATGTCTGTTCATGTATAGAAAAGACTTTTGGCAAAAGAGCATCTCATAACACCACTGGACGCTTTTAGTGGAAGAAATGTATCTGGATCTTATTGTTCAAACCTTGTGTCCCTCCCCAGATCCGTCATGCATGACCAGGGTCTGCAAAAATAAGCAATATTGCTGCCGGAGCCATTAGTCTAGAAATGTGGTTTATATGAGTAATATCTCATGTGAAGGCCAAAAAAGCAGACAAAAACTGTTGCTGGTCTCATAAAACTGCAGAGCGATCCATTTCCAATCTTTGTGAAGCTGTGTGACTTCATAATAAGTTAAAGTAGTTAGTCGGTGTTACATACTAAACAGAAACCAAAAAAGTCTAAAGCAATTCTTATTATTACAGTATGCTTTTTCTTTCTTTCCTTTTTGTTTGTTTTCTATTACAATTTGCAGCTATGTTACATAAATTTGCATTAATGACTTTAGAACCAATTAATCTCCATAAAAATTAATTTTCATTAGAAATAGCTGTTCAAATGACAATGATGTGCTTTTGATATTTGGTTTGAAATTGTCAGTGCAGTTTTATTACCGTAAGTGTAATGCACCAGTGTAAAGTACCAGTGTAATGCACTTCCCTCGCAAAATTTTAATAATTCAATGGGGAAAAAATCTCTTATGTCTTAAAAAATAATATGATAATAACTGTTAAATAACACTGTTAAATCGTTGCACTTAAATTACTGTATTTCTTGACAGAACCTTTATTTGTTTTTATCTTTTGTCATATTCAAAGGAAATCTTCTCACGTAGTCTTAGTTCAGCTGTCAGACACTAAAAAAACACATCCTTTGCTAAGTTTGTAAAGTCCAAGCATCAGCTGCCGCCAGTGACTATGGGTATTTCAGGGCATCATGCCAGGTGTCCCTGTGACCCGAGTCGTCCACACACACCTCATCCTGTGTGGTATAAGTGTGTGTGTTTGTGTGTGTGTCTCGTGTCACAATGAGCCTGGAAACACTGTGACGCGTGCGATCTTCCTCTCACTGCCTCCTCTTCCTCTCACAGTGCACATGCTTCCTGTCGACAGGCCTAATGCAAAACTGTGGAGTCTGTTTGAAGGTAAACCACAAGACCGTGTCACTCAATTAAAAGAAAAAGTGATATTATATTGCGCATTACTCGCAGTATTGCATTTTTTTCCACTATGTCTGTCAACGTCAGATTATTTTGAGCTGCAAGTAATT
The DNA here is from genome assembly GCA_028128575.1 of Paedocypris carbunculus. Classification (NCBI taxonomy): domain Eukaryota; kingdom Metazoa; phylum Chordata; class Actinopteri; order Cypriniformes; genus Paedocypris; species Paedocypris carbunculus. The sequence continues at coordinate 60,519 of SOMO01000278.1, read as the reverse complement.
TTTTATTCATTGAATTGTATGTTTCAGATGTGTATTTGTGCGCCGTGCTGGTGTGCTGTGTTGGGCTACTGTGCATGTCTGTGTTCACAATTGCTGTGATTTGTCAATATCTGCAGAGAAAAAGACGTTTAAAAGGTAGTTTGTTTTCAACACAATCAATAGAGTCTTATGTTCAAAGGCAGATGTGAATTCTATCAAATGCTAATTCAAATGTTATTGTATTCTTAGAAAATTATCATCTAGTGAAGAGCCCACAGAACAGGTGAGGAAACAATGATTTGACAATCTCTTGCCTGTGATTGGTCAGTCCCTTATCACTCCCACTTTGGTTGGAGTGTGGATGGATGATGGATGGATGAAGAGTTGCTCATCTCCTCTAACTCTTCTGGTGTTATGTGATGTATCTGCAGTTCGGGAGAGACAGTCACTAGTGTCATCAGTCTTTCACCAGCACTTCCCAAGAAAAAGAGAAAATACAAGAAAAAGAAGAGTGTGGAGCAGTTGGACGTGCCACCAGAAATACCAGCTAAAGGTAATTCCTCAAGAATTGAGAGTACGACCAACTAAATATCTAAAATATTCCTTATCAGTCCCAATCGCTGATAAATTGAGAAAACCAAAGCTATTAAAGCCGCAGCCCAGGACGGTGGTTTTGGTAAGAGCATTTTATTCACAACGACTAAAGCAAATGATTATATTTAAGTGAAGATCACGTACCTTCAGTTTATCCTTCTGATGCTCCAACAGCCCAAAATTGCAGAGGAGAGTCTGACATACGCTGAGCTTGAACTGATGAAGCCACTGCCGGAAGCCAAAGCGGCCACCACGGGAACTGTCTACGCACAGATTCTTTTTGAAGACCAGTCAGTGTAGTGTCAAACCATTTAATAAACTACTCTTTATTTATAACAACTCTATATGGATTTGAATATACCCTATACCTTTATTTTGTCACTTAAAACTGATAAACAGAAGCAACTAATTCTTGCTGGAAAAGAAGAGGTAGTTGGCGACGAGAAACCAGTTCAGTTAACAAACTTTCTAATAAAATGAGAAATATCAGCCTAAAACGTGAGTTTGCGGTCCGGGATACAAACCTACCGCTGGACCAAACTAAAAACACTAAGGATACAAAAAGAAAAATGAAGAGCAAAGATTATTTATAACCTGTTTATAATCTTTCTTTACTGATTGTTGTTTTTTATGGGACTTTTCCTTTTTTTTTTTTTTTAATGAGGGAACCACAAGTCCAGTATGTGTATCTGGCTGGGAGATCTAAAAACTTGTTGATTTGACCCCTGGTCAGACTTGATTCTTTAAGACTTGTGACATCACAAACTTCCATTGTGCAAGAATGTTCTTAAACTGTGAAATTTAAAGGATCCTCAACGAGGGCCGACGGCGTCCGCCGGTAATAAGAACCATCTGTGAATTCGGCACACTGACCCTGATTTACACACACAGCCACGGATTTTCTCTGCCTTGTACTGTAAAATAAATATTTCTCTGTGAAACCCAGATGCACACGTTTATTCTGTATCAAAATAAGGAACAGTTTTGGTTTGTGTGTGTGTGTGCGCGCGCGCGCGCGCGCGTGTGTGTGTGTGTGTGTGTGTGTGTGAGCGTGTGCGTGTGTGTGAAAGGAGCTGAGATCTGCAAGTCATTTAGCATGTGCTTGTATTTAAATGGGAGTTCTGGTTTTGAAGCTGAGATGGAAAAATCCGATATATGCACCACTTTTTAAATTGAAAGACGTGTGAAAAATTACTTGTTTTAATTACGTCTTCTTGTTTACATGTTATTTCTCCTTATTTTATTTTATTACCATAAAAGCGAAGGCAACAACTTTAAAAACTAATCAAAGTGAGAACTAAATCACAGTGTGACTTTTCCTCTGGATTTCTGGCTCCTTCCACCATGTCAAAGCAGCTCATTTTCAGTGGAAGTAACATTTCTGCTTCACATTTGTAAATTGGAACAGAAAGAACGAGAGGGGGTTGTGTAAAAATCAGCAGCAGTGCAGTCGGGGAAAACTTACCTAAGATGTGGTCAGGATCTGACAAAGAACTGCACATCTTGCAGACCAAACAAATCATGGAAACATCTGCAGTAGTGGCGGAAGTAATTTTCATGAAAATCGGTGCAGTCAACGGTTCAAACGTCAACTAAAGTAGTTTAGCGCCCTCTGTTGGACATTAAGTGAAATCACAGGTTTGTGGTGAAACTTTACACTACGTAAGTACGTATATCAGGACAAAAATAAAACTCCTGCACCGGTGATTAAATTACGTTGGTCATGTCATGCTTACATAATGCAGAAGCTATTTTCTTAATCGGCCAACCAAGATAGGCCATGAAGTGTAGAGTTACTATCATGTTTCGATTAAATGTGTCTGAACGTAGCAATAGTTAAAAATGTTAAACGACAATTTTAAGTCAACGCTATGATTAGTTTTGATATTTTCATAATAAAGGTCAATCAAATAATCTCACGATACGCATCAAACGCAAAAGTCAACGTATCACACGCAAAGTAATAATTAGAAATTAAAAATTAGAATGAGATCAACATTGTTTATCGTTCCTGTTTTTTTTTTTTTTTTTAATAATTGTAAATCCTCGATTTTAAAGAACGAAAATGAAACAACGAACCGACCAACGAGTAACTTTATGTAACATGTTGTAATGTATCACGACCAAAGGAGGTCGTACGTGGATGGCTGTGTGACTAAAACGTGCTAATGTCAACAAAACAGCAATAAACTTCACGGAACAGCCGATGTCTGTTACCTAGAGACAAGACAACAAAGCTGTTCTCATGGTAACTACTGCACTTGCTATACAGAGAGAGTAACTTGAGAGGAAGATCCAATCACAGCTGGTAAGAAACACACTTCCATGTTGCGTTAGATACATGTGCGATTATACATGTTTTAGATTAGCAAATGCTGCAAACCGTGTCTGAGTTTCACCTAAAGGGATATTCAGCAGAAAGGATTTAAAAGAGTATATCTTACAATTGTAAGACTTCATCAACTCACTTATACGTACTTATTGTTAGTATTCTCATTTGTGTTGTAGTATTACGAACTAAATAATTCACTCCTCATTTAGGCAGTATTTCAGTTAGCATTTACAATATATTAGCATTTCACTACATAATATGCAACATAAATATACTTAATGTACAAAAAATATAAATGTCCTTGCAAAAAGACATTATACATTATGTAGCTCAAAAAAACTAACAGTTTGGTTGCTTTTATGTTGTTTGTTGATTCTGTACTGTAATTGCACTTGATATCTTTGTCGTTTCTGTATACAGTACTGATTTTTAACATGCTTTTTTTCTATGTTGTGTTGTTATTGTATTAATCCTGTCTTTTTCTTTCCTGTAAAGGTTCTTATAAATAAATAAATAGCAAAAGCAAAGTGTACATCTTTTAATTTTTACATGCTTGTACTATTAACAGGCGCTATGGCGAAAGGTAAAAAAGGTGGTCCTCAAGGGCCAAAAATCACAGCTAAATTGGTCAAGAGTTCTCTGAAAGTGACTGGAGATGGCCGGACACGCCTTGAACTCTGCAACCTGAAGATCGCCAACTTTCCCAAGTGCATTCTGAAGTTCCCTGACATAGACGAACTGAACCTCAGCCGCAACTATCTCAAGAAGATCCCCGACACCATCCAGAAGTTTGAGGTTCTTCTTTTTCTGGACCTGCACAGCAACAAACTGGATAAAATTCCTGTGGCTTTATGCAACTTGAGAAATCTCTACATGCTGAACTTGTGTGATAACAATCTGACCTGCGCTGGCCTGCCAGATGAGCTGGGGAACCTGATTAATCTACAAGTTCTCAACCTTGGTTTGAATCAGCTCGATTACCTTCCAAAATGTGTGGGTAATCTAAAAGAACTTCGCGAGCTGCTGGTCTTCAACAATCGGCTGACGGAGATGCCCACGTGCATACAGAGCCTTACTAAACTAGAAAAGTTCAACATCACTTCAAACCGAATTCCTGAGGAGCCTGAGGAGGACACCATCCAGAGAGTGGAAGGGATCCTCCTGGTGAAAGAGATTGACTTATGTACGGACTGCCTAAAGAAGTGTAAGCAGGATAAGGAGAATCCAGAAAAGCAAGCAAAAGAAACATCTGACCAAAAGAAATTAGCATTTGGAGGACTCCAGAATCCAAACTCTGTGGCACAGGAGAACGAGGCTCAATGGAGATAAAATTGTGCGTGCAAAAACCTGCAGATTAAAAGAATGTATGAATTTTGAGAGGCGTGCTGTGTTTACTGGTCACATTCGGTGCCGTTTGATTGGCTGGCTATCATTTTGGGTGTATATGCCCTGCCTTTGACCTAAAGATGCTGAGAATTCTGGGACTTCTAACACCAGAAACAGTAGCAGTCTGTGCTAATAATGAGATTGGTGGATGATTAGATGGATGGAAATTGTACTTCCCTTTTTTGAGTTTATTTATTTTTTTATTCCATTCTATTTTGTTGTAGTCTTTTCTATTAAAATTGTGTTTTCAAGGCAGTAGTGTTACAAAGAACAAAACCTTTAGCTGCTGATAAGATCAGGCTACAGAAATGAAAGATGAAATAAACCCTGATATAAAGGTTTATCAGAATTATGCACGGACAATAGATACACATTACTCCATCAATATTTTAATGAAATTGAAAACTACAGTTAATTAAGTCAATGTATTGTGAATTTTATTAACATTAGTAGAATAATTAATGTTTAATTAGAAGAGTGTTTTTTTTACATTAATTGTACAAATGTTACATACAATAATTCAAAAATGTTTGTTTTTAGAAAACTTTTTTACAAATGTGCGTACACACACACACACACACACACACACACACACACCATGTGATGTAGGTGTTGCCGGGCTGTTGGAACTGTCTGTCAAAAAGCAGGTTCATTACGTTCATCATTGGCTCTGGTGCTGAAAAACAGTGATTGTAATTATGTTGCTATTGACTTTTGTTTTGTAATTTCTCTTGAGAAACAGTCTCCTAATTAATGCTCAGCTCAATTGTATTGATTACCCACAGTTCCCTGTTGTCAATGCCGTCTAACACATACCTGTTAGTCCAATGACATTACGGAATCTCCAGCTGTAAAGTGTCGAGACGTATGCTTTTATTAAACCAGAAACACACAGTGACACACAACTCTGATCTGCAATCTTTGTCAATAGCTGCAGATAAAGATGTGAAAGGTTTATTATAAATTATATGTATATTAGATGTTTTAAAGCAAGCGTTAAAGCCTCATGCTTTTTTTAACCAGTCTTTGACTACAAATATATAAAAAAATAATTCTGAAATCATCTGTTGATCTCTGTGTGAGCCGGCCCACCCTGAATTATTAATACTTTCAAAAATCAATATCACATGACTTACTGATCTGTATTCAACCAGAAAAACAAAAGAGAAAAAAAGAACACTTGGATCGCCGTTAAACCGCTAGTTAAATGTAAATAATATCTTTGACAAATGTCCAGTTTATCTTTCTTTTCTCTTTGTTCACTGCCACTTGAGAACTAGAATCACGTGTGATCCATCATCCAGTCTTCTTCGCTATGCTTCAAAGATTTTCATCCATGAGCTAAATAGGTTCCATGATGCGAAAGACAGGACCTGAAACAGACGTGGTCCATGTCAAGAACGCATCTCCAGATCAAAGCGTCCAGCAGGAGATCAGATTATCCGACTCAAAATCAAACATCCCAGGGAGTCTAAACATCCGGACCGTTCTAAAAGCTCAGGGAAAATGGACAAAAAGCATGTTGAGCAGCTAAATCACTGGCAAAATTGCTTTTAAGGCATAAAAAGACCAGCCAGTGTGAATGAACAGAATAAGAACAGAACATATACAGCTGTTGTGTACAAAAATGATTTCAAAATCATTCTTAAAAACGGAAAGTTTACAGATAATGAATGATTTTTGTTACACCCCAAATTGGAATTTTCCCATCATCATTATTCTTAAACGCACATCTGAATATATGAGTCAATACACAATTTGAAAGGACATATGGAGCTTTGCAGGGAAGATAAAAGCACAATAAACTTGGTGATTGGACGGTAATTGGCGGTTCTGTGTTTAGGTTGTAATGTCGTTCAGGCCTCCATCAGGGGTCTGTCCTGCCCCCTCCTCGTCTGAAAGACCAGCTGTGGTTCTCTGCCGAGCTGATTCAATTGCATGGTGTAGCAGTGGCTTTTATGTGCCACACTGGGGGTGATGTTCTGACAGCATGTAGTTCACCGAAGAAA
>SOMO01000278.1:40934-53720 GCA_028128575.1 Paedocypris carbunculus | reverse complement strand
AGAGAGAGAGAGAGAGAGAGAGAGAGAGAGAGAGAGAGAGAGAGAGACAGCATGTGCACACGTCAGCGTGTGTGAGGAATCCCTCCTCCCAGCCCCCAGCCAGCCGGTGCCTGCAACATGAGGTCAGCGAGCTAACAGAAGAGAGGAGAGAGTAAGGAGTGGAACAGGAAGCCACCGAGGAGAGGAGAGGAGCAGGAGATAGAATGGACCCAGAGAAGATCTGAGGAGAAGGAATATGCCGAGCGGAGAAAGTGTATCACATCGATGGCAACCATGCTGAGTCCAAAGATCCGACAGACGAGGAGAGGTAGAGTACAATCCGTTTGTATTTCATCTGTCACTGTCACACACTGTATGTGCTCTCAGCATCACTGCTTCAGATCTTCTCCACCCACGGCTTCCATCATCTAGGCTTAACATCATGATATCACGGCAAGCTAAATTGTAGGTTGTAGGGAGAAAATGAAAGGCAATGGGTATGCTGATTTTCAAATTATGAAGAAAAATAAGAAAAGAAAAAATATGATAGACAGACAGGCACACAGAGAGACTAGTAGATGGATAAAATTCAGAACGTTGTACTATTTAGAAATACAAATATGATATTGAGTTTTAATTCTATTTCTGATAAGCCAACACAGTGACCGTTTTAATTTTAAGTAATCGGATTATTAAAGATGTTTCAAAATAATTGTTACTTGATAAATGTTTACATTTTATTACACGGAATCAATCAACCAGATATATCTGCATCCCAACAACTGTTTCTGATGAATGAATTCAGCCATTTACAGCCTCGAAGATACAATCTCAGATAAAACACACAAGAAACCGATTGGCATTGCTCAGACAAACCCGTAGGAATCCAGCATGTATCTGTTTGATCTTGTGGAATCGTGGCTAACAACCACAAAAAACCTAGACCATGCAAATCTGTGCATGTTACACCTCTAGAGAGCTCAACACCAACACCCACTTCACACAGTGGTCCGCAGCGAAGCCCACCGTGAGCCATTCATCAGCAGACTAGAGCTGCTTGAGATGTGAAACACCAGCAGATCTGAAACACAAGCTTCATCCTTCATGCATCTGCTTGCTATGGATGGAGCAGTGTTAATAAAATCACAACTACATAAAAATAAGAGTGATTTACTGTACTCTCTTCACTATTCTCTCAATCACACCCATCCCCCCACATGCTCCCTGCAACCTGCTGAACATCAAGGCATCTGCTGGGGGAAGATGCTGTGACATGAATGTGTTCAGGAAACTATTTTTTTTTTTCAACCTGTCCCATGGCTTGGTGAAACACTTTGGTTTTATTGGACATGCCGTGAGACAATGACAAGAGCATCATCGACCGACGTCCTCATACTCTAAGCTCCTCAGGGTGGTTCTGTGTTTTCCAAGATCTGGAATAATGACTTGGTAATTGTATATTTATTTCTCAGCGGACATCTTTTCAAGGTATTTCAATCTTTTTACCCGTATTTAGAACTAGTTACTGTAGAATGTTGACAAGCCACCAGGATTGATCCTGCCAGCGTACAGAAAAGGAAAACATTCCTTTTACTTTGTAATGGCAAATTTGGTGGTTTTTCCACCTAAGTTTATCCTTTTTGTACCAAAAGAGGCCGTTTTGTTGACCACATCCTAGAAACGCCTATGACAAATTGGGAAGGTATGAATCATTGTACAAGGAGATTTACAGACTGTGCACTTAGTTCCTTATGACTTGACACTTATCGAATACAAAAATATTAATTGATTCGTGCAATTCAATCCCAAGAAAACCAGATTTTATAAACTGTAGCAAAGGTTGCAAAATGTATTTATAATGTCATTATTTGCGTTGTTTTGGAAAGACGCATCTTTGGCTTTTTATTGGCTTTNATAAAAAAAATATATTTTTATATATATAATTTGTTCTTATAAATGTTCTGTTAGTATTGAAAGAAATACTCCAGTTAGAACAATAATTAAAAATTGCATTTTAATTTGCTGCAAGATTGGAATCATGTAGAAATCGAAATAAATACGAGCCTTTTCTTTATCTTTACCCAGAAGTCTCAGCGGTAAAATCAATGTGTATCTATATTAAGTTGCGCCATTATGTCATCCTACTGAAAGCCAAAGGCAAGTTTATTAGTTTATAAAAACAGAAAATGTTTCTTCGATAAACTGAGCCAACCATTGAGCTTCCAACGTTGAGATGCAGATGGTTCTCTCACTCCATTAAACAGCACAGCACCACTAACCACACCAAACAGCAATTGTAATCAAGAAGCCTGCAGCTCCGCCGAGGAAGAGGCGTTATGGGAAAAGCCATGGAGACAAAGCCGGCAGCGATCATCTGTCACGCCAAGAGCCTGACTCACTTCTGTTGTTCAACCAAAGGAAAAAGCAAAGACGCAAATACGTACATAACGAAAACACTTTTCAAATTTTGTTCCTATTGTTTGATTTAGATAATTTGGACAATACGAGCAAAGGGAGTGAGTCAATACTATAATAATAACAATAATAATAATATATTTTTTTTTATCAGCGCATTTTAAGACACCCAAGGACACTTTACAAGCAAATAAATCACAAATTGTTACAAAGAATCTTAACGGTACAATAAAAAAGTTAAAAAAGAATACAAAGTAACAAAAAAAAAAAATGGGGACCAGGGACTGTATCAAATTTGTGTTCGACATTTAACCATCCAGTAGAGCTGCACACACACCAGGAGTAGTGGGCAGCCATAAGCAGCGTCTTGCTCAAGGACACACGGTTGTAGAACCAGCCAGACTGGGATTTTGATAAACCCAACCCCCGGACCCAACTGCCATTAGATAATATTTATACAGAAATGTATTATTGACCAATCAAGCATTCAAGTGAGCCAAATAATAATGAATTTGAAGCCAACGTATTGACCAGCCCTTTGTCCGGCTCTCTAGTGGATTAGCAGTAGCAATATAAAAACAAGACAAGCAACCACAACAAAAGATAAATCTTCCCATCAAAACCACACATTGATTTAAATCTACAGCCTGTAGGCATGAAATGACTTGTGACTTCCTTAAATCATCATAGATTGCTCTCAGTTCAGCCCTGGGCCTTGAAACCACCACAGCGGTGTGCAAGATATAAGCCATAAAGGCAAAAACATTCACTCTTGGACTTTTTATATTTCAGCAACATTATTTAATACGTTGGTCCATGGAGACTTTCCTAATCAAGGAAAAATTCTCCATCGTTGGCCACAACAAGCTAATAGAGAGAGAGTGTCTGATCATTTGACCAGAGGGAATATGGTGTAGACCAAAGTCATTGAATATTCTGCTTTAGGGCTGAATCTGCTAACAATGAAAAACCTTGAAATAACCTTGCTAGAAGCCAAACACCTACATCTTGAGATTGACGTTTCAGGGGAGGTTTCAGCCCATTTAAAAGAAAACGAAAATTATACTAGTGTTTATCGAAAAACCATCACAACATTAGTCTTTGTATTACCAGGTTCAAAAGCAAAAACCTCTTGAAGGTTTTCTTGCATTTGAATTTTCATTATGTCTTGATTAATAATGTCACATAAAAACATAACCATTTGTCATCTTCTAACTCACAGCCAGGTCAAAGAGCATGGTGATGGGGGAGGCATCCCGTGGCCGGCCCACCTCACCGAGTCTCCAAGAGGGTGTACTGAAGGCTGGATGGCTGAAAAAGCAACGGAGCATCATGAAGAACTGGCAGCTACGCTGGTTTGTGCTGCGATCTGAACATCTCTACTTCTACAAAGATGAAGAGGAGACCAAGCCTCAGGTAGGATCATCTACTAAAATGTCAAAACATGAATTTCTTAGGAAAAAAAAACAAAATGAGAAGCAATCTTCACATTTTTGTTCTAAACTTTTTTTCGATTTTTTTCATACGTCAGATTTTTGCGTTTGGACTTTTGGCACTAGTTTCACGTAGGGGCGGCCCTTATTCTGATTGGCTGGTGAGAATGTGATTGGCAGCAGTTGACCAGGAGGTGTGGTCACTCCACGTGAAACTAGTGCCAAAAGTCCAAATGCAAATGAAATGCGCGAAAACATCTGAATCAAAAGAAAAAGTTTTGAGTTAAAATGTAAGAATTGCAAGAGGAAAAAAAAAAAAAAAAAAAAAAACAAGTGAAGCAGTCCACACTTGATATTTTTGGCCCTGATCTGATTCCATACCAACACATCTTCCCATTTTCTCTCAACTGTTGGCCCTCGTCAGCACAACAGAAATTTGAACATTGCTTTTAGCAGCAAATCAATCAGACTGAGGTGTGTGACAGACAGCCTCCCTCAGAGAAGACGTCAATACTCATCCATTAATCTGTGCTCGTGCTGTGCAGGCCAATGTGTGAGAAAATGTCAATCCCACCCACTATTCCATCTTTAATCAATGCCATTCAAAGTGGAAGGCTTGTGCAAAGAGAAGCCTCGCAAAAACACACACACTGAGATAAAAGGATATTGAACCCAGTTGAACAGTGTGATTTAATGACTTCTGCGTCATGATTTGAGGATTGGCCTGAAGCTTTTCATGCAACATTAATCTTCTGCATCAGCTTAATATGAGCCACCAAAGTGATCAAGGAAGAATCGGAAAAATCGATTCATGTTCTTCAGTGACCAAAAAAACCATTGCAACAATCATAAGATCCAATGATAATTAAACCGATTGTAGACTGTAGACTGTATTTGTCCGTCTTGGACTCCGGAGTCCAAATAAAAGGTCAGATTGAAGGCAAGTGTTCCCGTCTATTCATCTTCCCAGGGTTGCATCTCATTGAAGGGCTGCCAAGTGAACGAGCTGACAGCCAATCCTGAGGAGCCCGGGCGACATCTTTTTGAAATTGTGCCAGGTGAGCAGCTCTTTAAATCAAAACCATCCTGAAACGACGAATGACACGTCCACATCGTCCATCCAACTTTAGGAAAGCTTTTTCATTTCACTGGCTTCCAAGGCTTTTTAAGACGGTGTCAATTTATTGATAGGAAATGTCCGTGGTTGTGGAATTTATGACAAGTAAACGTCCCACAGCAGCGTGAAACTCTTCCTGTCCAAAGCCACATCGAAAAGGATCTATATGTTTTTCAAATTCCACTTTGGTCAATCTGAGTGTGTACGTACGTACAACCTTCCGTTCACATCCCACCACAGAACGTGCACACAACCACACTCATTCACATTCTCAGCTTCGGGTAATTTAGCTTTTAATTCAATTGAGCTTGTTTTTGAACCGTGGGAGGAACAGAAGAACCTGGAGAGAACATGCACACCATGCCGAAGCGCTGTCACTGGACTCCAAACAACTCTTGAGAGGCGACATCATCACCTACTGTCACCACATCGTTTATTTAAAAATAATAGATTGATGCCCAATACTACATATTTACAATAAAAACACCAACTGTTGAATTTCTCGTAAAAGCTGTGTTCTTTTGCATCACATCCGGCAGCATTACCAGCAGTTTCCCAGCCCCCATCAGCTTCACCTCACATCAGAGAAGCAACACACCATCTTCTCCCCAGAGAAGAGCTCTTAACCACAGTCTCTGTCTGGCCACCATGTCTGACTCAAACAGTCTCAGTGGAGGCCAAGTCCATTTTCCATATAAAACAAACAGAAGCGGGGCCTGACCTGCAATAGATGCTGCGCAAACCACTGGACTGAAAATACAATTTACTAAAACACATTAGCACGATGAAACCAAAGATTGGTTGCTGATGCTTTGAAACTGATTATGACTTAACAAACCGTATTTGTTCTCATTATTTTGCAATTCATTGATTTCATAAAAGAAGTATTGACGTATTTGAAATTTGTATTTGTATCATGGCAATTTTCGTTGTGCTGAACAAAAAATGATGAAACGCTTCAATTTGAAATATTCTTTATACGTACACAGTATTCAGAGTTTTTACAGCATCAATCATTTTGAAGTGTTTTCAGTGTTACAGTGTTATATTTTCAATACTCATATTGTCTTACTACGGAATCATTCACAACTCTTGGTCTGTTTACACACTGCGTTTGGTGGGAAGAGAAGGATGCCCCCAAGAACGGGGTCCGTGGAGACCCATGCATCTGGTCTGCTGTTTGTTTGTTTAAGAGCAGTGAGGTGTTTAGAAAGGACTAACAGTAGGCCGTCTCCTCCTTGTCAGTCTACCGTGAGAAGCCCGAGTGAATGAGAGAAACAGAAGTCAGCACTCAGTTCTTGGTGGGTTTCAGACTGAGGGGATCCTGCATTCCTCCACCATTTATATAACCAGAAATATTTTAACGAAGAAGAAATTGATGGTTTGGAGAAAGTACCTCGGCAGAATGTTGGAGGGTCTAGGCGTGTTTGGATTCACTTACGTGATGGAGTAAGAGACATGGAATAATTTTACTAGTCGGCTTGATTCATCCAGTGCGTCATGGGGCAGGGCTGCTGTAGGTCTGGGAAGAGCCAGGCAACGCTTTCCCAAGGTAATATACATGTGTCAGACACTTTAATCTAAATACAGTTTAATGTATGACATATTATTTACAGCCTTATTATACCCTGAGAATTCCTAATCAATTCTTTTGATTGAGCGATAGGAACGTGATGCGTCTGGAAATATTTAAATTTCTTATGTTACAACAACATTAATTGCATTTCTTAATTGAAGCAAATCAACATTGTCGTGCAAGTAAATACAGTTATAAATATAGTTATCTCCACTCAACGTGGAGAAAAGTCACCAAACGAAGTCACTAGATTATCTTCAAGAAGATATCGATAAACACTTTACATATTATGAAGACTTTTATTTTCTATTTGGGTTAGATGATGTGTTCGTATAAGTTAATTTCCAAGTGCATTTGAGCTTGAACCGATGAAGCATCTTTAAAGGTCAAGTGGAGATAAGCTTCTCAAGTCATGTGCATAATTAAACAGCAAGGAACTCGGATCGCGTCATCTAGCAGCTCGGAGAGCATGATGCTGCCATATCATCATCATATTCAGAAGAAATGCTGAGAAAGGATTTAGAGAAACGATGTGTGACTTCTACAAACGCATGGCGAAATGCATACAAAATGATCATCTGAAAATGTAAACATTCCCAAAGTCTATGAGAATATTATGAGTCCAAGTAAAGCCGCTCAAATATATCATCTCTGAAATCCGTGGCCATAGATCAGCTGTCTGTGCCGCACAAGGTCAGCAGACATTCTGACACTTCCTGAAGAGACATGAAGACATGAATGCCACACCATGGTGAGAAATGAAGCCTGGTCTTTATGGTTCAGGGCAGCATCCACACTTCTTCAAGACAATGGTCAGAATATGCTTAGAATCACAACTTTAACAGTATAGTTTATTATTGAAAAAAAATGATTGATGCTTCAGCCATTCTACATCTAAAGAAGAATTCTAGAATCTAAATATCCAGATTTGATATCAAGGCAAATTCTAACAACAGAAATCCGGTTTGGATTTTCTTTTTCTGGACCTGGTTTATTTGACTATTATTGATATGATGTTCCACTCCAAGAAAACGACTGAAAATAACCATCAATATGTTGTAAAGATGATGAATTATTACAAAGAATTAAAACTTGATGGATTTCAAATTAGTAATCCATTTTGTACAACAATTTTGTAACAATAATCACAAAAATTTCATTTCTTTTTTCTCTCAGCTGGCGATAAAGACAAGTCTGCAATGAGCCACGAGTCCTTTCTGCTGATGGCCAACTCTCAGAGCGACATGGACGACTGGGTGAAGGCCATCCGCAGGGTCATATGGGCTCCATTCGGAGGAGGTAAGAATTCATGCCAACAGGACGAATGGCTCTTACTGATCACAACTACAGTATTACCAATATATCACCTCATCCATCTCATAGTGGCTATTATGATATTAACCCGTCAACAAGCTGACGCAGAATATTCCATGCATGCACACATGCTATTTTCAAAGCTAGACAGTCTACGAGCACAAAAATATCACTATGCAGAGCAGGATGGCTTACTACCAAACTATTAAATTACCAAGGCCGTGATATTATTAGAAAGTTCGAGTAATGCTAGTCTGTGTAAGCTCTCGCTCAGACTGCAGAGCAAATGTGCACCTTGTCTCGGAGCAACAACTGCTGAAAAGTGAAAGGCTGGAGAATTTACCGGCTCTTTTAATACGCAAAGACAATTTTCTTTGCTGAGATCTTTCGGAACCCTAGAGAGTGTTTCCAAGAAGTTTTGTAAAGCTGACACCAAGTACAAGATTCAGTTTATCGGATGGATATCACATTCTGACTTGATAGCACATTTTGATGGATCCTTGGGGAAAAAAGGTGATGTTTTTTTTTTTTTTTTTTTTTTTCCGAAGGAGACGTGGAACAACCTTTTATGAACTGTATTTGAGACATTCTTTGTGAGATTAACCACAAAAACTCTAAGGGATGTAAAGGATGCGAGATTAGAAGTCAAATGGACGTGGGATATTTGGGAGAGCAGCGAGTGTTTTTGTGCAGCTCACGTACTTTGAAATACTTTGATTGGTGCATACTGTACGCTCACTGTAACTGCAGGCCGTCCCGCTGCTGTACAGTAGTTTGGAATAGGTTTGCCACTCAAAACACAGCAGGTGAGGATGGAGTGAAAAATGTCATGCATAGGAACATGCAGAAGATATAATACGTAAATATTTTACAGTTTCTGTTTACATGCTAGCGTCAAGTGCTCGTTTATTGCTTAAGCTTTGGTACAAATAAAATGTATCATGATGACTACGTAATAAGAATGCAATTTATCCAACTTTGTGAAAATATGCAATTAGATGTGTTTAAAGTAGGGTTAGTAAGTGAGTGAGATTGTCAATATGGCGAATACATTCTTATTATTATAGTATAAATAATAAAAAAACACATTTATGCATTTACTAACTAGACAATGATCGATTATGAACTTGACATATTCAATATTATGATCGAAGCCTGAAATATCATATCAAACATACTGTGCATTTGTCCATTTATGTGCAAGATTCTCTCATTTGTATTTATTCAAATGTATATCATAATTTGTCACAGTTTAACTACTGTCACCGGGCAAGGCAGGGTGGACTCACGTGCACTTTAAGGATGAGATCACAGGAGAAGGAAGGGTTAAACTTTCTTCCAAGATTTAATCCAAATCACTGCAGATGGACATGAACATGAACAAGACTTCAAGTGACAGGACACACTGCAACACACTGACAACAAGACAATGACTGGACGAACTTAAACACACCTTGACAATAATCACAGACACAAAACACCTGTGTTACAGAGACATGAAACTAGGTCACAGACAGAGACACAAAACTTCAAAATAAAGGTCCCGCCCGGCTTGATCTGTGACATAATTCATTTTGCCTAGGTTCAGGAGTCAGTGAATCAATAATGACTCAATTTAAGTCCTGTGTAATTTTTCATGAAAGTTGCAATTTGATTTATTTTTTTATGTTTTTGTTGCTTTTTAATAAATCCACTGTGACTTTAAGATCATAAGAAGCAAGAATTGTGACTTAAATTTCTTCAAAATGTTTATCAAAGCTATATTTTTGTTACAGGCAAAGGAGCTTTTCTTATGACATGGTGTGTCCAGAATGACAACAGTATGCATTAGAGAACCAAAAAAGCCAATGTTATGTTTATGTTCATTAGTTATTAGTAAAACGACACCAAGTTATTTTAAATGCCAGAGCGCAAAGTCAACAAAAGACTCCATGTGGCATTGGTATTTCAATTGTTAACAAGACACAAGGATTCTGGAAATCTTGGGTATTGGAGTTTAATAAACAACAGGTTGAAACTAAAGTTGAAACACATACACTTTAGTCACATGGACACATAAACGGCACTGCTGTGCACACACTGATGTGGCTTGATTGGAATAATCTCTAAATTCGCCTCTACAGGAATATTTGGACAAAGTTTGGAGGACACCGTCCAGTATGAAAGAAAGTTTGGTCCTCGCCTCGCCCCTCTTTTAATCGAGCAGTGTGTGGACTTCATCAGGGAACAGGGTCTGGATGAAGAAGGCCTTTTCCGAATGCCTGGTCAGGCTAACCTTGTGAAAGAGCTTCAAGAAGCCTTTGACTGTGGAGATAAACCACAGTTTGACAGGTACTAAGTACCACAACCAACAACGGAATGGTTTCCGAGCAACTATACTAATTCAGTCACTACCATTTCCCATGCAGTAACACTGATGTCCACACTGTGGCTTCCCTGTTGAAGCTGTACCTCAGGGAGCTACCAGAGCCAGTCATTCCCTTCTGCAAATATGAGGACTTCCTCACTTGTGCTCAACTTTTGGCCAAAGACGAGGAGGAGGTTAGTAACCGAAAACTCTCACTTTAAAATGTTGAATTGTGTGGACTTGAGATTCCAAATCAAGAGGCACTCTGGTTCCTTCATTTTTCCACAGGGAATTCAAGAATTGGGGAATCTGGTTACAACACTTCCGGCTGCTAATTACAACCTTCTGAAATACATATGCAAGTAGGTTCAACATAATAATTTGGACACATTTATCTCTGACCTTCTCTATGTTTGGTGCACATACATGCCAGAGGAGGCCGGGTGCAGGTTCTCCCCAGGATTTTTTCCACGTTACAGAGGTTTTTTTACCTGGCCACTGTCGCATATGTGCTTGCTCATTGGTCTTGTCATAAACATAACCATTTACTTAACACCAACAACCAGACGATCAAATGAATAAAAAGCAACGATTCTCTTACATATTCTTTGAGCTTTGAGACAGTTAAAACTGTGAAAAGGGCCTTACAAATGCTCAGAACTTGAACTTGAACATAACTAGAGGCTACTGTACTAATTAAATGAAAATACTATCTTTGTAGATTTCTGGACGAAGTGCAATCTCACTCAAATGAAAACAAAATGGGTGTGCAGAATTTAGCCACAGTTTTTGGACCAAATATTCTTCGTCCTAAAATGGAGGACCCGGTCACAATAATGGAAGGTGAGCAATGTCAAACCCGTGACACTTCAGAACCCGCACACTAACTACAGTAACTGACAGAATGTGCGTTTTACAGGGACTTCTCTTGTTCAGCATCTCATGACCGTACTTATTAGCAAGTATGATCAACTGTACGTCGACAGAGAGGCTGAAGCATCTAAGAACCAGACTGAGACAAGGGACCAAAACCAGCCGCACTGTCAGGCAAATCTTGTGGACTGGATCTCCGAAGAAGACCTCCAGACGTGCCCACCCACAGCAAAGAATGCTAAGCCCAATGACAACCCAACCATTGGTGGATCTTCATGTGGAGATAACTCTCAAAACGTCTCCACTTGTAAGTCCGTGCCACAGGGCAAAGGAGAGACTGCGATCAGCCCTAGTAAACAAGCCAAGGCATTGCCAGGGTGGAAGTATTCCTTCAAAGGTTCCGCTCCACGTCCTCAGTCTGCCAAAGTCGGTGGCTCCACCGTTGATGTGACTGCCTCCAGTGGGAATTGGCTGATGAATGGACTGTCATCCCTGCGTGGACACAGGCGCACATCTTCCGGAGAACGCTCTAGGGAATCTGGCTCTTCCCAGAGACTGTCCACTTATGACAACGTCACTTCTTCATCGAGTCTGGGAAGTGTGCTGAGTATCGAGAGCACGCCGTGGTCCACCTCATCCTGTGAGATATCCGTCCCAGACTCTGGGGGTGACCACTTAGGGACCGAAGACCGACAGCAGCAAGAGACAAGTAACCAAGATTCGACACATAATGTGGAGGAAGTAAAGCCCGGCAATCAAGGGGATTTTACCATCACGGTGGAGAACTGTATGCACAATCTGTTAAGCGGTGACTGCGGTGACATGGCACCCGTCATCAGAGTTGTGGATGAAGACTCAGAAGAAGGAGCTTCAATTTTGGTCAGTGTTGTAGCAGAGCTGAAAGAAGAGCTGAAGAAACAGAAACAGACGTATGAGTCTAGAATTAAAAAGTAAGTGACATTTCCTGTAGCTCGACGGGTAAAACATGATGTTCGCAACACCAAAGACAATAAGTTCAAGTCGTTTTTAGATATAAAACGTGTACATCCAGTGATGTGCAGTTCTTTTACCGGAGGTTTTGGTTCATTTATATTGTTTTATTTTTTTTTTTTACGTTCATTTTCTTTTTGCTCCATGTCATAGTTCAGCCATTTTGTTCTGGTTCTGTGGAATAAGTAGTGATTGTGTAGCATGACTTCTGTATAATAATAAATTGAATGAGTTATTATTTTTATTATTATTAATAGTGTTTATTAAATGACATGAATGTTTTGTGTGGCCCTCTACAGGTTGGAGGAGTCAAGTGCAGCACTGTGTGCGCAGATGGAAAGACTTGAGCAAGAGATGGAGCAGGAAAGAAAACGAAAAAGGATGCTTGAGATCAAACTCAGAAACTCTGAACGAGCTCGCGAGGATGCAGAGAACCGCAATCGCCTCTTGGAGAAAGAAATGGAAGATTTCTTTTCCACACTTGGAGACCTGGCTCTGGGAACCCGTACCAGCAACATCTAAGGGGAAAATACACACAATCGGAATTTTTAAGGACACAATTTATTCCGTGATGGACCAATAACTGGCGTCTTGCTTTGCTAAGTCTGGAAAGTTTTATATTTGGTCATTTTAATTTGGCTGATCCTTCCAACTAAATCTAACGATGAAATATCACAATCTTTACATAAATTGAACGAACCTAGGTCAATAAATTACTTTATTTATTTTTAAAAGTTTCAGG
>SOMO01000278.1:25447-40609 GCA_028128575.1 Paedocypris carbunculus | reverse complement strand
CGGGCCAGTGGGAACACATCATCAGACCTCATAAATGGACTCCTTCATTCTTGACGATTCTTCTGTTCTGTGCCGAGATGTTATCAAGTGTCACTGTGGTGCTGTGTAATTCACGAAGGCCTGAATAAAAGAGTAATGTGTTTTAAAAATGTACGGGCTGCAACCGTGAGAGCCAACCAACCAGAAAGACAGGGCAGCTTGGATTCAAACTGGTGTTTATTTGCAGTACATTTACATGTTGGTATCATAAGATCCCAGTGCGTCTGTTGTGCACCAAACCTCATTCAGACAATGACAAGTGCACTACAACACAGACCGAGTGATTTTCCCATGTTTGTAGCCTGGGACTGCTAGCAAATATTAATACCAGCACCAAATCTTCCAAAAGAGGAAATGTAGAATATTTTACAGCTTGGATCTTAACAGGTCGACCAAAATCCAGTGGCGAAACCTGGTGCTTTAATGAATAACGGCCACCGGTTTATTGTTTTTTTTGGTAAGACAATTAAGGAAACATTACTATGATTAGCCCCCCAAAATCATCTCCATTTAAAAAGACATACGTGAATTTATCCGACAGTACCAAATATATCCATACCTCTGGGCACATAAAACAAACAGATCTATCGTTTACTAGTATGACAGCAGTGGGTATTGCACATGAACTGTAAAATAATACATAAAAAACCGAAAAGGATCAAATTTACACTTCAGTTCTTCTACGGTGAAGTTTACATAATGTACAAAACTATATGTTGCCAACTATTGACAATAATTCACTTTCAAAATAAATAAATAACAAAATCTGTATTAACATCCATTTGACGGGCAGCTATGTTTCAAAAAAAAAAAAAGAAAAAGAAAGAAAGTCTAAAATTTTGAGTGAGGTAGTTCATCAAAGCCTACTTTGATCTGAATGACAACAATTTTGAATGACAAATGTAAAGTAAAATAAAAAATAAACAAGTTGACTTTCTCTGCAAAGTTCAAACTTGTTCCCGTAGACAGAGCAAGGAAACTTAAGAGCACTTCAAATAATTAAACCATTACGCTTAGAATGCAAATCAGCCAACAGAAATTGCTAACACGGAGATTAACTTTCAGTTCCTGCACTCATGTACATTCCTTTGCATTGCCACATGGGAAATGTAGTTCCCAGACACCTAGAGCATTTGACGCAACATCGTTCAGACAACAATATAAAGCTGCAAACCAAATACACGTGCCAAACACATTTCTCCGTTTCCTGTTACTTTGATGAAAGACCTTGCTTCAAAAAATTATATGTTTTAAAACGAAAACATTATTTTATAACCGAACGTGTCATCCTCTCTACTCAACATGCCTCCTCCACCTTCCGGAACACACCATTCCAACTCAATAGAAAAATAAACACTCATCCTATCAACAGTTGTTTAAAAAGCATTTAAAAAAAAAAAAAAAAAAAGATTTCTCCATCTTCTCCATTTTTGTCAGAAACAAAAGTTGGACTCAGGCACTTTCTCCACTTTACAAGAAAAAAAAAAACCCTAGTTGGAAACTAAATATTGAGATGAAGTCAAATTTGGAAGGTTGTTTTCAGTACGACTACAGTCTAGACTACATATATTACAAGTATTATTAAAGGTAAATTACATTCTGAAGTATTACAGTCACATTTGCCGAAAAATTTGCCATTTATTTTTTTGTCTAATGTAAAATAAGTATCCTGTATTTACGGTACACTCTTCATTCATGTCGTTCTCAAATAAAAGCCATATATTTTTTTAAAAGAGTAAATCCCTCGGAATCCATGTAGAATTACATTATTGGCATTTTTAAACTCGTTTCTGCTGCAAACCCGGTTGTAAATTACAGTTGAAGTTGGTAACCACAGACCTTAGTTACATGCTTGAGCTTGAATCTGCAGAGTCATATCACACGTACAAAGACCAAAACAAGGCCTTTACATTTAGATTTGTGTTCAACTGATATACAGCACTGAAAAGAAATTCGCAAGTTACCGCTTTCTGGGTCGAAAGTGTAATATATACAACTAACATACCATGACATTTTAAAACCCGCGCGGAGGTTACAATGCAACTTACAGCATGTGTCCTAAAATTAGAAAAGACTATCTAAAGACGCTACACGCACTGCAAAACATTTTAAGACACCCAGATAAAGTGTTGGTGATTTGTGTTTTAGGTGCACATTTCTCGAAGAAGAAAAAAAAACTAAAAATGTTTGCTTAAACAGCATGGAAATGCACACTGGCAAGAAGAGAGGATGAAATTCGTCTTTCGTTAATTAGTGATTACATTGACTCTGCAAACTCACAAAAAAAGGAGAGAACAAAATAAAATGTCTTAAAAATATCCAACATTTATCTTACAAAGAAACCATTCCACATACAAGTGTCAAGAGAACGCAGTAGTAGCTTTTGAACTGATCGCTGAACTGAAGTTTAAAGAGCAAATCAAAAAAAGAAAAAAAAAACAAATCCATCCAGGTAATGCTGGTTTGGTGTAAAGGTTTTTCTTTACCTTCTTTCTCATAATCGCGCATTTCACAACAACCAGTCAGTCTGAGAAAAGAAAAGCAGGACAAGTTTGGGACTGGAGATGAGGTCACACCAGTGAGACGGTGGTAGCAGGTGCTGGAGAAACAAGGATGCTCATCTGCAGCAACCCAACGCTGCCGTGGACGCCTCCCGACTGCTGTCTGTGTCCGAAGCCAGGGTGGGATTGGTGGACATCGACGAGACGTCGTTTGTAGAGGAAGAGGACGTCGAGGGCTCGTGGGAGTCGCTGCTCACTGCTTCACCTGTGCTATGAGAAACACAGCCATCTTTTATCAGACTGGTTCTGTGGAGGCGCTATATTCACTTACCATTGCACTTTTTTCCTCAAATGAAAGGGACTAAACATCCTTCACTTAAATTCAATAGTGATTTATAGGTGAATAAAAACACAAGACATTGTTTCAATTCGGTTAAATATAAAGATGCTTTTTTTAGAGAGGGGAGTGAACACAGTGAGACTCTTATCATGAGATTGGTATTATTAATCTATTCCCCTATTCACAATTTTTACGTTGATATTTTAATGAATGTACACGCTTAATTCTCTCATCTGTTTCATATTGAGAGGAGAAAACACATTTTCGAGATGTTGCTTTTACTAAAAGGAAATAAATCAAAGTAAAAAACTAAATTGAGATGATTTAACAGAAAAACACTGACGCAACCTGCAAAGACGCTGCATGCGGCAAGTTCAAAAACAAAGCAATAAACCTCTATGAGACTAACTCACGCACAAAAACGCTCTCGAAATCTCTAGACTCTGGAACAAAACATTACAAACCACAACAAAAAACAACTAGCAACTAAAGACAGAGAACGCTAGGTTTAAATACGCAACTAAATGAACCGTTAACAACAGGCAGAACATGAACAGAATCAAAATTACCAGTAATAATTAAAAACAATGCAAAAGATAAACAAAAACACAATACTCCACAGTATATATTATTAATTTTTGTATTATTAATGTCACAGCTACAGTGCAATGTTCATGTAGAATATTTTGAAGCATCTTGAACATCTTGAAACACCAGAGTAAACTAACCTAGTGAGGCCGGCTGTCCTCGAATCACTCCATTTTTTGTTCGTTCCTCCCAGTCCAACACTTCTTTATATATCAGATCTGCATGGCAAACAGATTTGAAACAACATTGTTACAAATCTGTATTATATGTTACAACAATGCTTCATTGTAGAATACATCACACGCATTTACTATAGAACATCAAACTTGCTTACTTTTTGCTCCTTGGTTACAGTGAAAAATGAGAAATAATAAACCCAACTACAAAAATATAACTGGAATTACCAGGTCAAAATCAGAATCAGAAAAAGCTTTATTGCCAGGTCATGAAATGCCTGAACAGCTTATTGTGTTAGCATGTTAATACTCTCACAATTCAACATTTAGCTTACTTGGAGTGGGTATCACTTCAATACTTTTATAAAGAAATACCTTTCCACTCTTCCACTGTGTGTTCTCGCTCATCAAGCTGTTTATCCACGATGGCTGGTGGTGGCTGAAACCAAGCATATAAATGTCAACCAGCGGCATCACAGAAAACAAGACATCGCTTGCTCAGCTCATTCTTCTCTGGAGTTCCACAAAGAGTCATTTCATGTTGATCCCATCAGGGCCATGAGGTCGCGGTCACTTACCGCTTCCACTTCCGATGGATCGTACCACACGTTTATGTAGGGGTGCTGCAGGGCTTCATCCACCGAGATTCGTTTAGACGCATCGATTACCAGCATTTTGGATAATAAGTCTCGTGCCTGGCTTGCTGCAAAACATCATCATTTACATTGCAAACTGGAATTTGTCCTGGTGGTCATGCTTTGCTAAACCATTTGAGGTACAGGGAGGTACTTTTCATGAAGATGTACGTTTTAAAAAGATTATAAAGCATCAAATATCTAAACGATTGTGTCGTTTTTAAGCTATATAGGAAGTGAGGTGCACATTATAAACCAAGGGTTGGCAAAGAAGTCTCACCTTTTAGTTTATTGTGGTCAGAGTCTGCAGGGAAGAGAACATCAGGAAAGAGCTTTTCAAAGCTGTATCCCGCATAGCGAGGCCTGTTCTCCACGTAAGTCCTGACGGACTGGTTGAGTTTCATCATGAACTCTTGTGATGGTGTGCCCAACTGCTCGATCACCTTGTTCCACTGGTCAATGTCTTGGGAAAATGTGCTAAGGAAAATTTCCGACTACATCTGGCTGACAAGTCACATGTTTAACATTTCACAAGTACAATTATCACATACTTTTCCACAATGTTTTATTTTAAAGCGTTATAAAAAAAAATGGTGTTTGATATGTCTATGGAGTAATAAATTCTTTCTTAAGAGTAATTAAGCAACTTAATTTTAAGGTTTTCAACAAAAAAATAAATAAAATAATTGTAAAGTTGAAAAGAACTTTTTGCAAGCTTGCTCGCACCAACAAAGAAATGCGTAGTCTACAATATCTATAGTAGATTCATTCAAATCGTTTCTATTAACAAAAAAAAGAAAACAAAACAAAGAAAAATGTTACAATAGAATAAAAAAGTAATTTGCATTTTTATTAGGGAAATAAGTGATTGATCGCCACTAAATATATAATAATTCAAAGGAAAACTGGGTGAAATTATTGAGCTTAGATGAGACTTAAATCAAGGAATACTGTTGGAGGAGAAGGTAAGACTCCAAAAAGTGCCATCACAATTATCAAAAATGGAGATGAAACATGCTTTGGGGATGTTTTTTTTTTTTTTGTCCAAACGAATAGGACAATTGCACCGCATTCAAGGGATGGATGGGACCACGTACATTCAAATCATGAGTGAGGACCTCGGCGCCTCAGTCATGGCATTGAAAACGGGTCGGGTCGGGTTGGTATCTCAACATGGCAATGATCCAAAACACACAACCAAGGCAACAAAGGATTGGCTCAAGAAGAAGCATATTAAGGTCATGAAGTGGCCTAGTCAGAGCTTAATCCAATAGAAAATCAGCGGAGGGAGCTGAAGGTTCAGGTTGCCATGAAACATTAATGACTTGGAGAGGATCTACAGAAGAGTGGGACAATATCCCCCCTGAGATGTGTGCAAACCTGGTGACCAACTACATGAAACGTCTGACCTGATTGGCGACAAAGGCACGGAAAAGCACATTTTGCAAAGGGATCTTGTTTCTTTAATAAAAATGCAAAGTATTTTATTATATTTTTGTAATGCATTTTTCAAACCCACAAACTTGATGCATCACATTTTAACATTTAGAAGATTTTTTGATTTATTTATTTATTTTTATTATTTATAATAAGGAGCTTTTTATGGAATATATGACAGTGCAGCCTCAGGTCACTAACATATATGTTCAATTGAAATCAGTCGTGGAATGTATCGTTTTTTAACTGGGAAAAATGTTTTTTTTTTTTATATGTTCTGNAAAAAAAAAAAATCAACCAAGCATCACAGCATGATGTGATGAATGAAATGACTCTAGATGTTAACTAGATGTGCAAGTCTTTTCATCACTATGTGGCAATGTTATGTGCAATAAATTAAATAGCTTGTCTAAGTTTGCAAACATTTCTCACAAACTGACCTGAGGCGCCACAGCATCTCAATATTGCCCTTCATTTCTATTACCTGTATTTGGATTGTCCCTCACCATGACAGAGTGACATTTTAAAACACCAATTAAAGTACATATGAAAATTGCTTCTCTTGCCGGAATGAAAGATTGGTATGTCACAGTTATCTCCAACATGACAGAATGTACTTTTGCATATATACATACATACACAATCAACACATGGAATGGGACGGTAAAGACGACTAGGTAAGGATACGGTCTGTGCCGGGAAACAACACACTACCTCTGACCATTTCAGCCATGATGCAGCCAATAGACCAGACATCAACTGAAAAATGAAATGACAACCAAATTAAAAAGCCAAAACTAAAACAAAGACATTCCACAAATGAGCATGCATGCAAAATGAAAAGCACAAAAGAGAAAACAAAGAGAAAAGACAGTGATGAGGTGCAGTGACTCAAGACGAGAGCATGCAAACGTCTCTATGAGGATCAACTAGTGCGTCAGGCAACAGTCCGAAGGTTAATCAAACAACCAGAGGCAAATCAAGGATACAATCTCTCCCTGGAAAAAGGATTTTGTGCCGCACCATCTCTGCCATTATGCAGCCAACAGCCCAAATATCCACTATACAAATGTAGCGTAGAGGAAGAAGAGAAGAAATGAGCAAAGCCAACGGCAGGATTTTCCCCAGAGTTGTTCTACTTTCCAATTTTACTCAGCACTTCCATCGAGGACTTCACATCAGCATCTTTTGCTTCACAACTGATCAGCTTTTTTCGCACTGCAGTTGAGCACCATCACTGCCTAATGTGGTTTATGCTAGTAAGACTCGTGCCAAACGACTAATGCACTGGGTGTGTAATTGCTCAGTGTTTGAGAAAGCAGAAAAAAAAAAACGCAAGTGAAACCATCAGAAGCCCTCAAGGGACAGAACATGTGCCAAAGGTGGTTTGCTCCAGCGAATGGTGTGGTTGTGCTGGTGGGGTTGTGTGGGAGCCTCTCCGTGGGCATGCTGCAAAGCGCTAATCAAAACCTGGCATGACGCACTCACCGTTGGCTTGGTAACCCATGCCTAGAATGACCTCGGGGGCACGGTAGTAGCGAGTCACCACGTAAGGGGTCATGAGGAGGCCGGTGGCAGCTGTCCGGGCCAATCCGAAGTCAAGGATTTTCAGAGTGCAGTCGGATTTTACTACGATGTTACTCGGTTTCAAATCCTGGTAAAGAAACATCAGACCATAATACATATTAATTAACAGTGTGTCCTGACAATTTTAAGGGCAAATTCGGACCAGGAAAGTCCAGGCCAAACATAATAAATTATGAATTTTAAATAATAAATAAAAAAAAATGTAATTTATAGTCAAGTGATCCATTATATAATTAGGCAAATAGGTAATTATTGTACACATAAAGCATCATGTACACAATAAAGGAGTTCCACTGATAAACAAACTAGATTAAAAAAAATACAATAAGGTATATATTTATTTATTCTCACATTTAAGTTTCACACGCCACATATTATTATTTATATAGTATAAATCATTCCAAAACACCATACATAAAACAACATAAAATCAGCTTCCATATGAAATGTCGGTTATGATCAAGCAAAATCCCTTTTAAAAGATTGACTGGATCAGAACAGCACAGAAACCAAACTAATATTAATATAGCTATGAGGTTTTATGCTAAAGAAATGTATATAGAAACAAGTTAAATAGAGTACACGTTGTTTTATTTGTGTAGAGTATTTTTAACATGTCAAACATCTAAAATGATCAATGATAGTGTGTGTGTGTGTGTTTGTGTGTGTGTGTGCGCACGCACCCTGTGTATGATGCCAGCTGCATGTAGGTGTTTAATGCCACAGAGCATCTGATAAAGCAGATAGGAGAGTCTCTCGTGGTCCAGCTCCATCTGAATCACTTGGCACAGATTAGCATCCATCAGCTCCATCACTAGATAACTGCAAACAGAAGATGCGTGGAGAGATTGGAGAACCACACTAGCCAATTTATACCCATTCATTGCCCAGTTGTAATGTTTAAATCGAGAATCAAATTAAATCAAATTAAAGGCAAAATAAACTCACACATCCTGGAATTCTTCCTGCGTCTTCTGTGGTGTGAAAACGTGTAGTAAACCGATTATCTGTGAAAAAGCAAAATCTATGAGATCATGCCATCACCTTTGGCTATGCTCAATGAGTAAATTCATCTAAAACAGTAATTCTATCAGACTGGCACATTAAAAATGTTTTGATTTGGATTCAAATGAAAGGTTTATAGTTTAAATTATATGTGCTTTTATATCTGCTAACCTGGTTACAAAGAATATTCTTCATTGACAAATATCACACATTTCTTCAAAATAAAACAAATGACGACATGTCAAATGTTTAAATGGAAAAAATGCATAATAAAAAAAAAAAAGAAGTGAAATTACATAATTTTTATAGATCTATGGATTCCCTCTTCCAATTGAACTGTCTGTAGAAAGGTAAAGTAGAAAGGTAAAGTAAACTAAATAACAAAAACCTCCAAGTGCCAAAGTCAAAATCTCAAAACATATCGGTAGAAAATTAACCCATTTTATCACAAACTGAGGAGCTGAACTGTAAATCTGATTATGATTAAGTGTGTTATGACAGAAAACAGACAAGTTGCTCAAATCATGTCTAGTCCAGGCTTCTAGTTGCTCAACTGTCTATGCATCTTCCTCTTTATTAAGCAGCAAATGTTTTCTACTGGTGAAAGATCTGGACTGAAAACTGAACATTTCCGTACAGGCATTTTATAACATTTCCATTAATTCTTTTTTCACATATCGTCTGAAAATGCTAAATTACCATTATCAAAATGTTGAATCAATAAAATTATTACCAATAATTTGAGTTACATTAATTTTTCTTCTTGAGTATTTCTCTGATCAAAACATCTTCCTACTGTATGTGTTCATGTTTGGGATTAGTTTTGCCACAAAAATACACCTAAAAAAGATACTTGAGCCACAAAAAAAATGTTTGATGTTACACAAACAAATTACTTTACATAAATATTTATACCTGGATTTAATTTATAACCAATCATGGTTCACATGCACACAAACTGTATTCATAATTCTGTGAAGAAGGACACATGTTTCACAATTGCTCTCAGTAAATTTTGACACAGATCTAGCAAATGTGCGTGCTTCCATTTTGGGAAAGACTGAAAAAGTATGTGATCAAGTTATTTTGATCGTTGGTCCTTTCCAACAGACTTCAGAAGTTGAGTGCAGAAGTAAAACAAAGACAATGCTCGACGACTTCTGGTTTCAACCGTACTACTGACTTGTTATAACAAGCAGTTCAGTTTAGTATGTAAAACACAACTTTTTTTCTACACCAACACCAACACTTTTTGGCATGTCATTTGTTGGCTAATCAAGAATAGCATTTGTGTGCATAAATATAGAGATGTTTTTCATATATTTTTGTAAAAACAAATACCTTCACTTATATTTATATAATATATATTATATATTATATTATATATATATTATATATTTATATAATATGTTTTACATTTTAAGACGTAAAAAATAGATTTTACTCAATATACATTTAGGTTTATTGCACTAAAATGCTTTCACTGCATTTTTAGAAGTCTGTGTGGAGATTTTCCTATTGAAGAACTCTTTTGAACTTCACAATATGACCATAGCAACGGAAGACATTGCTTGCACAGGAGCTTGAAAAAAAAAATGGAACAGAACTTGAGCTATGTATAAAATGAGAATAAAACAAAATGACAGTGTACTGTGTGAAGAACACAAGCAGACAAGCAGAAACAGCACGAAGCATGTCTTACATTTTTGTGGTTGACGCATTTCATCAGGACCAGTTCTCTGTAGGCCCGCTTGGCATGGGTTTGATTCTGAAAGGGTCGGCTAAGCTTCTTAATTGCAACATTCCGTTCAAGTACATGATCATATGCCGAGCTGTTAAAAAAAAGGACTTTTAAATGCCTTCATTATTGACTTCATCAGTTTATTAAACCTTTACACTTACCAGACGATGCCTTGCGCTCCGGAACCAATGGGCCTTAAATTCTGATAGCGCTTCAAAACAGTGAACGTGGAATCTCCTACATCTATGCTGTAATATTCTTTCTCACGCTTATTCCTATTCATGTTGAAAAACAGAAGACAAAGTCTTGGGCATTCAAGAAGTAGTTCCCCTTTGGATATCTGCAATTAAACAAACAAGATTCATTTTTCACTTCAAGCTCACCAAACCGCATTTTAAAATTGTGTTTAAGTGAATGGGAATTTCAGACAATATGGAAAACAAGTAGAAATCTAGCACGAAAGATGGCAAATGTATCACTTAATAGAAGACTTTTAAACTTTGCTTTAACAAATGACACTGTACTTCTTGTAAAATGCCTTTTCTATATTCATCATGTCGTGAATCAATCAGTGTAAATTCATCCACTTGTTTTCCTGTGAATTGCAACCCTTCCATTTGGATCTGTGCATTTATAACCTGTATGATATTATGAAAGTTGATCTTGTAATCTATGTTCAAAGTTGTCAAATATATACTGTACTTTATGAAGTATTTTTATATTAAATAGAAGTATTTAAGTAATGTGGACATTTCTTGACAAACTCCTTTGCCAGAGAACAAACAAGATGACAACAAATTATTCTGTGTATTTACTGTATTTTTGAGATATTGTGCTTGGAGTAACTTTTCTGTTTTTAACTTACAGTTGCAGTGTTTATGTAGCGCTATGAAGTATGATTTTAAAGAGTTTTCGCGTTATAGTTTAAAAACATTTGGTGTCAGCTTTAAAAAGAGGCAGTTTGAGAAGAGTGCCTAAAAAGTTCATTTATTCGAGGGTAACTGGTTAATACAAACTAATTACTGGTAATTAACTGTACAATAAAGCCAATAATGTAATGTACAGTACTGCAGCATCTCAATATTCTCTATTGCTTAAGATCCAACACTAGAAAAATCTAAATATTTGTTACCCGTCTTATTCTGTGGTAATCCAGTTTAATTTTAAATTGAATATTCATAATGGTATAGTTTATCTAAAAACTATTAATAGTTTAGTATAAGAAATGAATAAAGGGGCACATTTTTACCTCCCTTTACAAATCCATTACGATTATTAGACTTAAGTATTATCCCTTAAAAGCAGCTCTATTATTTCCTTCAGCCTTGAAACCATTAGTTATTAATCTCTGTTTGATTGGCTGTGGGATTTTTAATAATATCATGACTTCATTTTGAGCCACCATTTTGTTCACTATACTTGGCGGCCAGGACCGTCCGGTTAATAGATAATAAAAACATTACTGCCAATCATAAAACAGCACTCTGACGAATAAAAGAAGATGCGACAAATAATCTTTACCCTAAACACCATAACTTAATATTAAAATAAACTCATCAATATTGATCAATATTGACATTGCTCATAATGTAAGAGTTGTTTTATAATTAAGCAATAAAGAATTCACCAAGCTTCATATGTAAAAAAACATCTAAACCAACAACTGAAATATTAGTGACTTGAATAATTCACATTCAAGCATGTACATTAATAAAGACCCATGTCATCAACAGTCATTACCTAAATCAGCCCATTTTACCTAGAACACTGCAGTGTTTCCAGGACTGTTCTCTCTCATACAAACTACGTACTTCAATCTCAGGAATCTGTCAAGTCCAGACCAAACTGCATTTAATTCATTAAGTTAGCTCCTAGTCAGCACACACGCACACACGCATCAATAACTGCAGGAGATCCAGACCGTCCATTTAAATCCAGACGCCAGACACTATATGTCTAAACCTAAATGGAAACAAAAAGTGTCAATCAACAATAACGCAAAGAAATGTAGAGAGAACCGCACCCAAAAAACAAATGCCAGATGCCACTGCATGCCATCTCTACCAGCACCTAGACCTCGATCTCTCAGCTTTGACACACCATTGATCACGTCAAACGGGTCTGGATGTAACAAAACAGTGGATTGATCCCTTTTAAAACATTTGTGAGAAAAACGAGCAGAAAATGGCAAAGACAAGTCCTGCAAACTCTGAGATGCACACACATGATTTTAGGCTTTAAATCGTGAGCGCGTGCATGTGCTGTATGTTGCCCATATACGTGTGTATTTTACACACACAATTCGATCAGCGTGATCGATAACGAAAAACAGCTCGTAAATATCATGTGCAAAACACATACATGCTGTTTTGAAAGCCCAACCGATAGAAACCATTAGCACATACTAATGAACTACTACGCAGCCACTGCGTTATGATAATACACCAAACACAACATTAAATACACATCGTCCCTCAGTGAAATTTGAGATGTTAGTAAAACCAAACTAGCAGGGCAGCGGTATGTGCTGCGCTGTATTTCAGCGACAAATCAGCGCTACCCTCCCCCACATCCCACCTTCAAAACATCACCGCTGAGACTGCAAATATTTACCCACCTTCTTCAAACGCTGCACAAAATATAAGAGTAAACCTAACTGGTACTGGTGTCTTCTATCAGCGCAAGACTGAAAACTCAATTCTTCCGCTTTCCCACTTCAAGACACAAGCTCTAAGCTCTCTGCGCTTCCGTCCACTGGCAGGCCTTGAGCAGCGGACACTTGCGTACCACGTCACCGAGTCTTTGCGTACTGACGTAGGCATTCTCTGCTGCAGTCCCCTGTACGTCACCGAAGGCGCGTGCGCGGTGTTTTTGTTACGCTGTTTTTTTTTTGTATTGACATAATCGATATTGCAGCACTTTTGCATACAACAGACCATACACATTCACACAAGACAGTACATTATTTATAGTTATAGAATAAATAAAAAAAATATATATAGTTGATAAACGCATTAACGCAGTCTTGAATGTAATCGGTATAGTAACTATTATTACCGGTGTGTTCCTATTTACAACAATGGTAAAACTGTAACGTTGTTTTTTACAGTTTTGTATACTATTTAAACATACTTTAATTGCAGTTTTTGTTTTTAGTTACAATAACAAATTATACAGTAAATTGTCTTTCATGTTGCATTTATTTTACGTTAACGACAATGTTGACTAAAATTAATAAATTTAAAAAATAAAAAAAAACATTCTTAATATATTTTTAACATTTTGGTCTTATTCATTTTCAGATTAATGATTTATTAAAATGTGCTTGAAAGATATCTTAATTTTTTTTTTTTTTTTTCATGTAATTCCTAACTATAAAAATGATCAAGCAATGAATTGTGTAAATATAAGCTGGCACAAAAAAAGCAATAAAAGCTGTAAAATACAATCACACCTCACTTGTACTGAGTCCGATTAGTGAAGTCCTGGTGGGGAGTTTGGACACACCGATTGGTCGCCCATTGATCTGTGAAACCTTTGCTCTAATCCAATTGAGTTCTTATGGCTGGACTCTAAGAATAGGACTAATAAGGCCAAACACTGCAGCCATACGTTTTCAATGGAGGATATGTTCCCGGATAATATCGGTAAGGTTGGTAAAACCAGTTATTTTAAAAGTAGTACGATTGTCGGTGTGCAAAGGACAGGCTCAAATCAAGATGCTGCGGAGGATTTGTACTGAGTGGAAGGCATTGAGAGGAAAACGCAGCCATTATCGAATGTAGAAAGGTAAAATTGCTTTCTAATTTGTCCTTGAAGTTTTTGTTTAGTCATGGGTTTAGTCATGTCCTAACTCAAATGTTTTCCATTTCGGAATAAACTCAAATGAAATCAACAAATAATCGAAACAAAATATTCATATTTATCTCAAGACATCTACGATGACTAACATTTAATGACAGTTCACACTTGAGAGTGCCGACACAGATTTCTCACACGTTTTAAAAATCTGTTTTAATAAAAGTTGTACACTTTACTTGTTATCAAATACTGGAATTATATTTATTTGTGAATTTTTGTTAAAAAGATCCACAAATTAATATATCATCAGCTTTTTCAGAATTTGACCATAGAATTTTAAATGGCATTCTCTTTGCTCTTTTTCTCTTCAACTTTGCATGGAACTTAAACTTATGCAACATTTGTCAAGATTATATACAGTATTGTGTCGAAAAGACTATTACAGTGAAGTGACAGCATCGAGGGGCAAAAGTCATGGTAATCCACTACAGAGGGCAAAAGGTGACCAGCTGAGATGTTTTATCAGGACAATTTCTATAAATGCAAAGACCGCCACAATCAATATTTGAGTATTTTATAACATAAAAAAAATGCATAAAGTATTGGCATCATTTGCAACAAACCATACCATTACAATTCCGACATACAACAACATACACGTGCATTGATTTGCTGTCGGCTGTAGGAAAAATCTATTGTCCTGCTTCAGAATTGAAGTGCTTGTGTTTTGACATATAACGCGTGTAAATCTTGCTTTCTACCCATCTGGTCTTTTACCTTTAGAAGGAATTTTACAGACACATTAGAACAAATCCTGGCAGGCTCTTTCAAAGCCAATTATGGAGGAAATGACAAGCCACTTTCGAGTGTGTAAAATCCAGTAGACCAGTATAAAGACGAGAAGATGAGAGGTGTTTCGTGCGGTTAGGTTCTTATGTGCTATGCAAGGTAGTTCCCTCGATTAAGTCCTTTAATTAGAGGTGGACCTGAGGTTGTGTCTTTTGCTAAATATAACTGGCCTGTGTGCACAGATGTAATAGAGATAATATGAAGGTGGGCAGGGTGGATCCTGTAAACCTTTTAGGTCTAATATGAGCTTGTGGTTTGCATAAGTCTGATGTCAAAAAAAAAGGAAATGTAGGAACTGTAGGCCATTTTTCAGCTTTACTTCAAATACAGTATAGACTACTATTACTATGCATCCATAATAAGTATGGTAAAATTGTAAGGACACTTAAACTCCATTGTCAAAATTGAACTTAATTGTTCTTAATTGTAACTTAAACTTCTTGATGTCATTATTTTACTTTAC
>SOMO01000277.1:134361-150369 GCA_028128575.1 Paedocypris carbunculus | reverse complement strand
TTATGCAATAGTCCTTTTTCTTGCATCTATTTCTCAGTTCAGTTTCACTCCATCTTCTCTCGCAGGTCGACTGATGCCTGATTTTTAAGCAGCACAAATAATGATTCATTATATTAATGAAATGTATAAAATAATTAAACAGTACTGCTTTATTTTTCTATAAATAGGTAATGATTATAAATATAATATGTTTTGTTCCGCAGAAGATCATAAACTTGTTTTTTCTTGGTTCATTTTCACTCGGTCTTCTCTCATAGCCGCGTGTGTCTTGACTGTTTCTAATATGCTCAAATGTATGGTGTAAATACCTATAAAAAGCATTTTCAGTGGGTGATGTCCATAAATAAGACGTGCTATTTGTAGACAGTGTGTTAGGAGCTTGTGCTACACTGTATTACTAAACATTAAATTACAATTTTTAAAACATTTATACTTCGATTATGCTTATAGAGGCGCTGCATGTTCAGATTCAATTATAAAATTAATAACGTTAGGTGCATCCGTAGTTCAGCTTTTTCTGCATTGAAATGTCTGTCATTACTCTAAAGATTACACACGGGTCGTTTTAATCTGTTGGTTAATCTGAGCGATTTTGATTTTCCTAAATGTGTGAATTGCATTTCTAATATCTACAAATCTCAATTAATCCAAAAATAATTAAGAGACTCGCATAACTAATTACTTTTTTAATCATGCATCAGGACATTTTATTAATAAAACAGTCACTACGTGAAATGACTGGAACGTGAAAGAAGAGTCGCACAAGAGTCGGCTTCCGTTAGTTTCACTCTTCCCAATGATGTGGTAGAAAAATGCTGGCACCACGGTTTCCCTATAATTATTCCTTTAGGAGAAAACAGAGGGACTGTTGATCGTATTACATTTAATGAAACCCTCTAATAGGTATCCTTAGGTCTCAGAAGTGGCAGAAGACCTGTGAGAAGAATTCTAATAACGCTCTGGCGGGATGCCACTGCCCCGTGTACCACCCGGTCAATTAGATGGAATCCTGGGACCTTAAATTACACCCTGCATTCTGTTTTTTTGGACTTATGGGCTGTACCTCGTCCAGGCTTTTGTTGGAGTTCACTGCAGCCCTGGGCTTTGTTCAGAGTTCATCAAATAGCCGTGATGTCAGCACTCTCCATCGACCTGAGAGTCTGTCACGGTGATAAAACCCTGTCGCGGTGGTCCAAAGGGTGGGCACGGAGTTTCCAGTCCAGGTGAAAGCGTCAGCATTTCTCGCCCATTGCCAGGATTGATGGTTGAAGTGAAGATATATCTTATCTTAAACAGCCATTTAAGATCGTTTTTTTTTTTTCAACCCGTTGCTTCTTTGAACCAAAGAGAATTCATTGGCTGGCTAAAGAGTTTAGAATCTATTTTGATCCCAGAGGCTGAAATAGCTTCTCCCGCGTGATGGTGCCAATTACAGTGCCACTGGGTAGTGGGAAGGAGTGGGTGAGGAAGAGATTGGATCACAAGTACAACCGTGTCAGACGACTTCCTCTGCGAAGAGACTAAACTGGTCTGTGTTTTGAATATTACAGTTAAAAGTAGGATGTGTTGAAGAATAAAGGTGTAATGAGTCAGTGTGCGGATCTCTTTGTTGAAAATGTATTTAAATAGTGATGACTTCATTAGATTTCTAATTCAACCATTCATTATGGATCAAAGCTGCTATGTATTATAAATCGTCAGCGCATGTTTATCGCTGTAATAATTTCTGAAAGTTGTTCCGTGGAAAAGTAATTGATGGGATTTGTGGAAACCGTCCTGAAAGTGCTTCGTTTTAATAGTTTAATTTATTAATCATCCTGCCACACTTCAGACGCAGCGTGACGATGATTCTCACAAACACAGGACACTTTGTCAGGCTGCCGAAAAATGAGATCTGGATTTAAAAGTGGGAAAAGTAGAGATTATAGTGTCGAGATTGCCTGGAAAAATTAGAAATAGGTCACAATTTTGTTCCAATAAAAATGAATGCCAAATTTTGCGAAAAATTTAGTGGTGTGCCGTTATCAACAAAAATAGAACAGTTACATAGTAGTTTTTGTGTGGATATATAGATGTCCCATTGTAAATGAAGTCCTAGCTGTGGTTTATGATAAATGGATACGTTTAGACCTGCTTTAAAGCTCTCGCGCTTAAACTGAAGAGTTCTGGGAGCCGTGTCATGCATCACAGCTCAGGCGAGCTAGTTTGAACTTATGCTCTGTGAACATCACAAAACTGTCAAAGCCTTTATACATTTAGACAGGTAAGTTCTCTTCAGACTGCAGCAGAGTATCTTTCTCTCCAGAAACCAGCAGAGTTTGTCTCGGCAGTATCGGAAACATTAAATGCTACTTTGCGGTGTTTTGGGGGTCTTAGTAGTTTAAGTAAATAGAGTCCAAACAGGAAAAACTAAGATTTGGTTTTCTTAGTTGTCACTCAAGCTGGATTTCCTGCTGTAAAATAATTCAGTTTTCTACTTCACTGCTGGAGAGCAAGTTCTGTTGCTGCCGAAACTCCAAGCTATTCATTTACTGTCAGTTCTTTACATGTTAATAAATGATTTTAATGGGTGTTTTTGGCTCTTGGTGTTTGGTGAGACTGATTTGAAATGTCAGGGCAATGATTAATGGGCTAAATCACAGCTTTACAGATTTTAAGATTTGCATATGGACTGATGTGACCGTCGACATTCAAGAAAACCTTTATTTTGTAACGTTTTTTAGAGAATTCAGAGTTTCAAATCCATCACTTAATGTCACAGTAAATTTGATTAGATACTCTCGGTTGTTTCTATGTAGCTCGTCTTGCTTTTCAAATATATATATTTATATATAATTGTTTGAATCTTGACAATTTGGAGAGTGGTTTTATTCTTTAAATGGACGACTCTGTTCATCAAAGGGAATTGCATCATATGGGATGAATTTTTACTGTAAATAATTTTCCGTTATTTTGGCTTTGAAAAATGTTTAATTCCTATTTTGAAACTTTTACTTGCTGTAGTTTCACAATAAAAGTCTCAGAACACGCTCCGATTTAAGGATGGGAAAGAAGTGCATATTCTGCACTTTTATTTTGGCTGATCACAAACATTAGCCAGTTTATTTGATGATTTCTCTCTGTTTTCTCCAGAAACCTGCTCGATCGAGACACATTCTCCAAATCGGATCCTTGTAAGTAAATGTATTTGTGTTTAAGAAGCTTTTTTACACCTCAGTCGTGTCTTTGGCTCATTTCCTCAGCTCTGGTGTGTTCCACACACTCCTTTCTCACTTTGCTCGCGATGTGCCTATGACGCTATTTCTCAAAGTTCTGTAAAGCGCATGCATAGCATTTGCATCACAATGTGACAGCTTTTCCTGACTATCAACAGAAACGCTGAAGATCTAAATATATGCAGAGCATCAGCTTGTCCCCCTGAATACAAATGTGTCATGAATCCACGGGACTTTAAATCCCACGTACAGTAAATCTGTCAGTGAAGACGTTAGATGATGAAATAGAGATCTATTGGATTAATTGTCCGAGCAGAATTATGTTTATTTCCTGTTAGTACGTTTTTTATGGCTTAGAGCAGCAGATGATTTTTCATCTTTGAAGTTTGTGTAAATACTGTAGACCAGGGGCCACCAACATTAGCAGACCCCTGAATTACTATGGATCAAAGTTTCCATTTTCACTATAGTTCATTTTTTAACATAACGTGTTTGACATTTGAACGATTTATTGCTAAAAGGCCTTATGCAAAAGTGTTTTATGCTTCAATTTCTCCAGCGTTTATCTCCCTTAACTTTTAACTCACAAAAATAAGAAACTGCACTGATTTACAGTTTAAATATTTATCAATACAGTAGATTCACATTTCCAGCGGAAAGCAAATTCCCGCTCTATACGATCACACGATCAAAGCGACGTTTTCACATTTATCAGAAAGAATAATTTTGAATAACCCTAAACCTTATAATATGAAAAAAGACTTTTAACTAGTGCAAAGTTTAGATTTATTTGAATGGCATTCATATTTTCAGTACTTTATCTAGTTCTGTTGACTTCAAGATGGCAATATGACGGCGATTTAAATGTTTTTTCTGTCTCCGCAGTGTGTATTCTCTACACTCAGGGAGCTGAATCGAAGCAGTGGCGTGAGGTAAGTGGCCACATTTGTGAACAAACACTCCGATCCTCTTGACAGACCCTCTCATGTGCCCTAATCAGCTCTGCGTCTCCCCCCGTCCCTCTCCTCTTCCCCAGCTCCGCCTCCAAGCCCCCTGGTGCCTATCACTGCCCATTGAATCTCCCGCTGAATATTCATGAGTCAATCCCCACGACCCTGAACTATTGGCTGTTAAAATGATTGTCCGCCTTGTGTTACCGTTTAGCATCTAAAGCCAATCTGACTCTGGAGTGGCCAAGCCGATGCATCTGTAATGCCTTTCTGCTCACTAATCACAATTTTTCACACTTAATTTGTGTTGAGATGGAGGACAAGGCCTCGGATTTGTCAGGTCATTGTAATCAACTGAAAATCTGGGAACCCCGGGCTGTCTTATCCACCGCTGAGCGGAGAATAAAAGTCCTTGAGAGTGAAAAAAGCCTAAGTAGACACACTGCAGTGCTCAGGTTTTAATTGAATCTCTCATTAGCAGGCGACAAGAAGAAATGTCAGAGCCTGCCGGAAGGAACCCGGACAAAAAAATGCTGCTCCGTGTCGATTTTTGACGCTTTTTTTTCCCGCACGGATTGCAAGCTCTCCTCTGAGACACCGGCTTACATAACACTGAGCGCTTTGCTAACTCCGATTAGCTGCGCGAGCTCATTCTTCATGTGTCGTCTGCGCAAGATCCTTCTTATTGGGGTAAAATACCAACTGCTGTGAAGGAGCCGTCACGCTGTAGTCGTTTGAGAAGATCAGGTTTCCAGCCTGTGTGTGTCCTTCTCTCTTTGTTTTCGGCGAATATAAAGGCTTTTGATGATTCTGTTTTTTTTTTTTTACAGTATTTGTTTTGTAGTGCAATTGGGTTGTGAAGAATACAGTAGGGTGGCTACTTGTGATAAAAAGCAACAACATATTAAAAGTAAAATAATAGACGTTCACGTGATGCCAAATGGTTGTTTGGTAAATCTGTCAGAAATTGATTTTTCTAATGGATATACTATTATTTAATATACATATATTATATACACACATGTCCATTTCTGATTGAGATGAATCAGAATCTGTAATATTATAGATTTTTTAACAATGAAAGATTAGAAACTGTTGATGGATGGTGACGTGACAATAAAAGTGATTTGATTTGATTTGTTTTGATTGGATATGAAATTTGAACTATTCAGATGATAATTCCGATTATTCACAATGCAAAATTTGAAATAATGAAGTGAAATGCAAATATACATCTTCAATCTTCTCTTTGCTTTCAAATTATGCTTTAAAGTGCTTTAATCTCTAATTTGATTGTCTGAATTAAAATGGAGATGCTGCATAACTAACAGCACAGTGTGTTTCATCTAGTCTGTTATGAAGCGTTGCATTGTTTTTAATCCAGTTAATAATTCCCAGTCCCAGATTCCCAACACTTTCCCCTTCCCTTACAAACTACCACTGTGCCACAGCATCCTTCTGCTGATATGTCTATTTATTTATTCATTTCTCATTTGCCTCTTCGTATTTAATTATTTACGCGAAGCACATTTAGAGAAAGGAAACCTGCTGAGGATTCCCGAATTCTCCACTGAATTTTTTTCCTGCATCTTTATTAAACACACACACACGCACGCACGCACGCACGCACGCACACACACACACATTTACATGCAGTATATATAAAACTGTTAAAACACATATAAAACTGTTATATACAGTCATTTATTTGCACAATATAAACACACGCTTATATACACATTTCTATTATAGTCTTTTACACACAAATACATGCATTATACATGCATTATGTGCAAGTCTATACACATCTATTACATGAAGTAATTTAGCTACACATTATATACACACAATTACGTATATACACAAATCTACACTTTAAACTCTTAATTTACACACACATTTAAATACAGTGCTTTCTACATGTTTATGTATTTGTGTCACTACAGTTGTGTATTATTTAGGTAAAACCCAGTCTAAATATATACATACGTATAAATAATACACACACACACACCCAAACACATTGTTGTCTTTGGAAGTTTCCATGCACAAATATACATGTTAAAAACACACATTTATATGCAGTTATTTATATACACGTGTACAAAAAACACACATATAAAAATATATATACGCATGCATATATACTCTAAAAATCTCTCAATCTACTCTCAATCTATTATATACAGTGATTTCTATACACAAGTCTGCACACTATATTTACACTCATTTATAAACTCTTAATTGACACACACATTTACAGGGAAAGCACAAACTCAGCGCCACAGTTGTAACTGTGAAAATCGCTTTACAAACACATTGAACTTGAACAGATACAGAGCTTTCTACATGTTTATGCATTTCTGTCACTGTTGTTATATATTATTTAGGTAAAGCTCAATCTAAATACATATAATACATACACACACTGCCGAGCCGATGTTATGATTCATTTACATTCATAAGCTCGTGTGTCAGTGAGCAGTGGTAGTAATGTGAGGGCAGACTCCAGAATAATCCCTGCAAAACAAAAAAACAAAGGCCTTGTTTCCACACGTGCGAGTGTGAGCGTAGATTCTTCTCCTCCGTCTCTCCCGCCGCTGTCGTCTTGTTTGCAGGGTGGACGTGGAGAAGATGCTCCACAGATCTCCAGCTGCGCTCATGCTTGTGTCTTTCTCTCCTCCGTCTAGTTTGGGAGAACTGAAGTCATCGACAACACGCTGAACCCGGACTTTGTGAGGAAGTACATCCTGGACTATTTCTTTGAGGAGAAGCAGAATCTGCGGTTTGACGTGTGAGTTATTCCCTTTGAAGCGGACGCGGAGGAATTCTGTCCCGCTTCTCCCTCCCTCCGTTTGTCTCCGTTGCCCGTTGCGTCCCTCTCACTAATTATTGATGCTCTCTGCTTCTTGACTGTCTGGATCAGTGGAATTGGGATGAATTTTTCAGATGACTTTTATCCCCAATCTGCACGCTGGAAGTGCGTGACGTCCCGTCCCAGATGGTTTACACTAGTTCTTCACTTCCCCGCGCTTGTCGGGACGGTTTCAACTCTTATTCACAGCATTTATCGCACCTGCTGAGTTGATAAAGCTGCTGATGCGCATTTACTCAACACCGTTTTAAACTAATAACTTGACTTGAGCGGCTTCACTTTAAGCTGTTTTGAGACTGTAAAACCTCCTTAGGCTGTTTTTTTACCCACCTCGACAATGAAATACAGTAAAATACTGACACATAGTTCCATTTTGGCACAGATTTAGTACTTATTTAGGGTTTTATCATTGTTTCTGGAATTACAGTCAGCAAACTGTGACGATCTTGACCGTTTCACTCCGTCTTCTTTCGCAGACACAGCTGATGCTGGGATTTGTTGCCGCTGCTAAAACGTTTTGGATATTTGCAAGTTTACGTCTGAGATAAAGATTACACTTTTTATTATATTTAAAAACATTTTTTTTTTTTTTTGTTTGTTTTTTTTGCATTTGAATTCTAAAAACTAAAGCACTTAAAATATACAGGTCTGCTGTATTAGATTT
Source organism: Paedocypris carbunculus (assembly GCA_028128575.1). Taxonomy (NCBI): domain Eukaryota; kingdom Metazoa; phylum Chordata; class Actinopteri; order Cypriniformes; genus Paedocypris; species Paedocypris carbunculus. Next base: position 142,665 of record SOMO01000277.1, on the reverse strand, counting down.
TTGCTCTGATGAAACGTTCTGTCCAATTGATGATCGATATTTTAAAACGATTTTTTGTCAATGTTCTTTAATAGTTTGATGTCAAACACTTTGGAATCTCTCTGTGCTATAGTGAGTTTTCTGTAAACCGTTTTAATTTTGTGACTGTCGATGCCACAAATGAAATGTTTTTAATATAAATGTGGCTTCACAAACCGTCACTCTCCAGTATTGAACCAATGACCAATGTTCTTGACTTTCAGATATGACATTGATTCCAAAAGTCCAGATCTCAGTAAACATGTGAGTGTACAGCAGTGCTAAAGTGTGTGCGTCTGCATGAGTGTTTGCACCTGTGTGTGGGTGGAGTTTGACATGCACGCTTTTCATTCAGGGGTTGGTTTTATGCAAAACTATGTAACGTGTCATTTTATAGGAAAAATATATTAATAATTTTGTATTTTATTTTGTATTCTATATAATCTATAATGATAATAGCATATTATTACAGTTTTGCAGATTTGCTGTTATCATCATAGAATCATTATAGATTATATTGTATACTGTATATTGTATTATTATATATATTATATATACTTTTGCACCTCAAGAACCTTTATTTAATGAAAATAAATCAAAATGTATATACAATGTTTTTATCATCCTCATAGTTAGTAATCTGTAAATATATTTACATTATAAAAAAACATTTAATAAATGTTTTGCATAAAGTCACCTTCATTTTTTTTGTTTAGTTTAAAACTATATTTGAGCTTATCTCATTCATATTATCTCTTTGTGAACATGTTTTCTCCACTCAAGGTCTTTTCATCATTCTCTAACTCTCCTTTCTTTTTCTCTCCTATCCTCTTCGGCCTAACTTCTGTTTTATTTTTGGTCTTTTTGGTTACATGATATGCTCTGTCGTCGTTGTTGTTATAATTGCGGCCTCACCTCCCTCCTGGAAGCCCTCCGAATCCAACGTACGTCTCTGCCTTGCACTTCTCGACTTTTCTCTTTAACCTGTACAATCATTTTCCCACGTGCCATCGCGACTCATCCGGCTGTCTTCTGCTCTCCTTCCTCTTCTGACTTCTGTCGTTCGGACCATCCTCACGCAGGACTTTCTGGGTCAGACCTTCTGCACGCTTGGAGAGATTGTGGGTTCTTCCGGAAGCCGTCTAGAGAAGAGTTTGGGGTGAGCAAAATATTGTTTTTTTCATGTCGGGCTTGTAGATTTAATTATCCTTGACTTCCTGTATCTCTTCTGTAGCAAAAATCCAACTGTTAATCTGAATACAATATTTTGAGATTTGTGCAGATGAAGTGTGTTATAAAAAATCTATTATTATATTAGAAATATCTGGAATGAACTTCAAGTAAGGAGATTTATTGGCCCATTCTTTGGCCTGGTCATCTTCCAACCATTGGTTTGGTCGTTTCACGTTTCTTCACTTGTTATGTGTTTTGTTGCCTCGTTTGTTTCTTAAAATTAGTTAAGGTTGTATTTTCTGGCTTCTGAATTGTTAAATGTGTTTTGTCATGCTCTCAGCTAGTCGTGCCTTTTTTTAGTAAAATTTTACATTCCATTTTTCGTTCTAAATGTACAAATTCTCTGTAGTGCAACATTTACCTAATTGTTGTCAAATTACTGTAGCCAAGTTACATTAATTTATTAAAAAAAACTTTGAATAGATTTGAGAATTTCAGCAATGGAAGGTGTTCCAGTACTGCAGTAGAATGCTGGTAGATTTGTTGGAGGATGAACGAGCAAATCCCATCGATCAATCCGAAACACTGACCCTGCAAATGCTTTCATTTACTGCCATTTTGTGCGCAGAAAGAACAAAGAACAGAAAGAAGAGATGGTTCTGTAGGTAATGGTGAAATGAATCTCTGGACTATTGAAACTAGACTCGGATAATGAAAACTAGAGTTGCATCAGTTTGGCTGATAGTGGTAAGGTATTCAGACTGTAGAGATAATTCCTCATGCTGTTATTGTCTAAGTGTGCACAGCTTGTGAACAGTAAAGCACCGGTACGTCTTGAACGCACATTAAGATTTCGATGTGAATTGCGGTTTGAGGATCTTGACCTTTCAAGCTGGCTGTACGGACCTTTTAAAATGGCAGTATTTTTTTGCCAGAGATTGGACTGTTTGGGTTGACGGGAACTAAAAATCTTTCAGAAGCACATGTGAGAGATCTGGAGAGATGTGGAATGATTTCCTGGGAGGAAAAGAGGCAGTCGCTCGATCAAAAACAGGAGATATCCTGAAAGTCGTCTTATCGTTCCATTACTTAGCGTTAGTGCCTGATTCAGGTTGGTGATGGACTCGTTCTGTATAGTTTAAAAGTAACAAAGCCAAACTGAATCATGAATACTCAAACCATATCAGCAGGAATCGCTACCATTAGATTTTAATTTTCTCAAAATCTGTTAAATAATAAAAATGTGAAAGCTTCCTTAGGGAAATGCACACAAACGTTTTTATACTAAATTGATCACTCACAAAATAACTACACAGACACAAAGGTGGACTTTTATTGTTCCACAGGGGTAATGTTTTGTGTCTACAACACATCTTCAGCTTTACAGTCAGTTCATTCAAGTATTCTAGATTATTATTCCAGGATTTTGTTTTGCTGCTAGCAGAGGTGTAAAGAGTACCTGAAAACCACACTTTACCTTACTGTAAAAATGACTCCATTACTATTGACAAGTCACCAATTCCAAGAAGACTTGAGTAAAAATTGTATCTAATTTTAAAATAACTTTAAATCTTGCTCGTACTGAATTTAGGCTCAAATTACACCAAGAAATGTGAAAAACAAGGAATTATTCATGAGATTTTATTTCCTAGTATAAAAAATAAATTTAACACCTCAATGTTTCAAAATGGCATAGCAAAATAGATAAAAAAGAACAAAAAGTCAGTCTATGTCATGTGCAAACGAATGCTTGTGCTAATTACATTCCCTTGATTTAGCTCATAAATAGCATCCAGTACCTTCAGCAACCTGCAGATGGCAATATCACCTCGTCCAGGAAATTATCCGCTGTAGAAAAAAAATGCCCACTTGTAGTGGAGTAAAGAGTTCAAATTATTAATGTTATAGTTTGTAGTCTGCCTCCACTCTTAAGATAATTTGTAAATAATTGAAGGGTTTATATGGGACACAGCAGCTTTGACACTTAGATGTTTGTGTGATCTATCACGCGGCTTTAGGTCTTACTGTATGTCACGCTGATGGATTGCGTCTGCGCTTTATATCAGAGTTAAACAGAATGTGTGTGCTGCGACTCTGAAAAAGCATTATGCTGCGCTGCATTGACAAATAATAAAGAAGCGAGAGAGAGAGAGAGAAATGGGCCAGTGAGTCTTATCTAGGCCTGGGATTGGATGCTCTGCTGGGACACCACAGCCGTGTGTTTCTGACTGGAGGCTGTTTCAGCTCTTTACTGGAGAAAAAGAGCTTTCAGAGGGAAACGGTGACAAAAGCGCATGAACATTGAGTTTTAAAGAGAAACAGTCGACAGGACAGAGTAGCGTGTGTGTGTGTGTGTGTGTGTGTGTGTTTACAGTCACATCGACCAGAAAGTGCTGTCTACTCTTACACCATATCAGCATGACAAGATTGTAGTTTGAACTGCATTTCACAGAGTTCCTCATGCTCAGATGACACGTGAAAACAAAACAATGTTTAGATCCTACATACACACATACTAGCACAGATGCAAAAACAAGGCTAACAAACCAGGCTTTCTGTATTTCAGTATTTTTCAGTGTACTTGTGTGAGACTGAAACACGGTTCTTTATCATATATTCTTATGTTTATATAAGCATGATACATTAAAACATTATTTAAAATGCTTTTGTGAAACATGATTTGAGATTAAATTGAGGAAATTGGCATTTGTTTTGCGTACAATTTAGTTTCATGATATCCCAAAAATGATAACATGCGTCGATCTTTCTATATATAGATTTACTGTGTCTACTGTATATATGTATATACAGTATATACAGTATATGTATGTATGTACAGTCTTATATAAATTTATCTATATACTGGATCTATAAATGTATATATTTCTATATCTACTACTGTATCCATTTATATATGTNTATATTCAGTCTATGAATGCATGTACAGTCTTATATAAATTTATCTATATACTGGATCTATAAATGTATATATTTCTATATCTACTACTGTATCCATTTATATATGTATACACTCATACTTTATGTATGAAGAGATCTACATCCCTAATAAATGCTCAGCCCTAATTACCACAGTGTATAATGAAAGTATAATTGACTTCTAGTTCTAATCAGCTTGGTCCACACATGGGTGTAGTGGTGTGTGTGAGTGTTGTGAAGGGTGAACAGCGCCGTTCTTCTTAATACGAAGATTCAATGTGCTTTTAAGTAAATGTATGAAATTCTCTGCTAATCCATCACCTTGGATGAATTAAACTAGAGTTTGCATTCATCAGAGGAGTCTGTGATGTCCTAAGCTGCTGCATATTATGCAAATGTGAGTTTTATACAGAGGGATGAAGGAGCTTTTCACTTTTTTTTTTTTCAAACGTCGCAAAATGAAATTTGAAAAGCCACTCTTTCACATCCAGAGGACTGGAGATGAATTCTCCATTCTTTGCGGAGCAGCACTCTGGATAAGGGTCATTTGTGCAAGGGAATTGTTATCAGAACGTAGACATCGATTGCCCCGAGCTGAGATTTAAGATCATCTAAATCCCTCCAGCAGTGATGGTGCTTTTTGCAGTATTACATGGATATTCATCCTTCTGTCATCTTGATAATAGTTGGTTTGTTGACTTTGCGGTCATGACGAGGGCAGGTTATAAATAGTCAAAAACATATGATGGGGCCTTGACCTGGACGGAATATTCTAAAAGTAGAAACCTGTTTGTTTTCTGACTGATCTTTACCAGAAAGCCATGAAGTTGAAGAACTAGCTATCCATTTTCCAAACCACCTTTTGATTTCTGTGTCACGGGGAGCTGGAACCAATCCCAGCAGCTCTGAGCCAGAAGGCGGGGCATACAGTCTGGATGGCTGGCTGACCAATCACAGAGCAGGACACACACGGACAATTTCCTTATTTTAATTGAACATTCGAAGGTCATTTTAGGTACGTTTTAGGTTTCTTATGGAGACACTTTATTCCACAAGTAGCCTTGAACACCGCACCAATCTTAATTCAAATCCCAGTGTATTTACGGATTAAAGACGCCTGTCTAAGTATGAAAAGCAATTGGATTTAACTTCTAATCTCATTTCAACCCCTCGTGGAGTTCCGGAGCTTTTTGTAATGCAGCTCGACTGAAATGTGCTTTTGCTGGAACTCAGCGATCCGTTGTTTCAGCCTCCGCTCTGTTTGTCATAGTTTCACATGAACCGAGTCTGGATAAACTTAGTCGCCTAATCTCTTTGTTCGAAAGATGAATGTAAATGTTCCCAGCAGCCCAGTGGTCTGATCGGTGTCGGAGCAGCTTATCGCCCTCAAACAGCGCTGTTGACTTCAGGTGCTCCAGTTTCATTCACACACACACACACACCAAGGCTCATGAATAATTAATCCCGTATTTTCCTCATTCTGTTGGTACATATTCTAATTATTAATAGGGTCCGGGATAAAAACTCAAGTCCCTTTCATCACTCTCAGCGAATCTCTGCGTGTTTCACAGGCCGTTTTATCTGCCACGTGTTAAACTGCCGTATTCCCAAATACCAACACGATTCTTCATCCCAGTGACAATTCTGCTAATAGCAAATCCTGTTATGCATCTCCAGTCGTCACGGAGGATGACATTTAGAAAACTTTCCAGCGACTGGTACCCACGGGCCTTCTAGCACCATGGGAGGCTGCTTTTAATAACAGTGCAATTTATTCCATTCTTTGTTATTTAATACTCGGGGATTCATTAGGCAGAAGAAGGAAGAGGAATGTGTCTTTATGGCGGGACCTCGGCCTTTTGTCGGCGCTTAGATGAATAGCTTCTGATGCGGCGTGGAGAAATACCTCACAACCCACGAGTGCGGAGCAATTTGTCAGGCGGACGAGAAGCTCCATAAATCAACCTCCTCTTTTTCTTTTTTTTTTTGCATGAATTGATCAAATCAGGCACCAAACGCAACATAACATCGAGACCGCCGACGCCGTAATGAAGGGACGGCTGCAACAAACAGCCAAAGTCTTCCACATAATGCCGAGCAACTTTTTCGCCGGCCTGATTTTCTTTCATCCGTGATCAGTATGTAAAAATATTCCTTCTGTTCCTTAAGGACAGAACTTGATGTGCATACTCTGGTAAAAGGCTGTTTGATCGTGGTGAACAGGTTGGGCTGTGTGATGTTGACTCATAAGTCATTTGGCTTTGAAAGGGGGATTTGGGACACTATCATTGATCCTCGGAGTCTCCAGTGACTCTAGTTAAAAGTTGGAAAGTTGTTGGCAAGCCTGAAAAAGAAGGCTTGATCCCTTCTTGTCTGTTCCCGTGCTGATGTACGGACTAAATTATTGCTCATGTCAACATTATTGAGCGTTCCCTCGCTGTGGACAACGAACGCTATCTTACTGCCGTCATGTCATGTGAAAAGTGTATTTAGGCTTTTTTTTTTTTTTGCATGTGGGCAAGTCAGACTGTTACGCTTTAGAGAAGTTGTTTCCATTTGTGGTGGTTCTATTTTTAGAATGGCATGTTTGATTGCTGAGGAATCTCATTTTCGACCAATGTGGGTCCTAACCAGCTTAGATTGTCTGGCTTGGTTCCAGGTCATGATATTTCTTCAAGTGTAGTATGCAATTGGAAAAAAAATATATAAAAGCTCTTTCTTTATCTAGCCTTTTCAATTTAAAGCAGAAAATTAAACTCCCAGGTGGTGAGTTTTTTATTATTGCGAATAAAATAGCGGCGCAGTCGATATCAGCTGAAGGACGGATACGGATCTTTAATCAGATGCTAATCAATTGAGCGCGGGGCGCGGAAAAGTGTAAACGCCATTGATTTGGCTTTTCTCACTGGGCGTGGATTGGAATAGAAAGAACGGAAAAAGGCCAACACAACCGAGGTTTGGAAATTGGAAAACAAACTACCGATGTTTTTTGTTTCAATGTTTAAACATTTCATCCAAGAAACTGAGTTTTTTGCAGGATCAATATAAAAGTCTTTATGAAGGAAGACTTCCAAAAAGAAAACATTAATCACTTAAATAGTTACGTTTGTCTTTTTATTTCCTTTGGTGAGTAAGTGTACCGTTCTAATGTGACGTATGACTGCAGTATTAAGCCGTATTACATATAAGCTGAAATATAAGGCCTTTATTAATCAGTCAATCAGATCAATCAGTGTCATAAATTAAGAAATAAATGTGACGAGAAATCTTCCACACAATGAAGCGATCCGATTGGTTGAGTGATTGATAACCAAAAGTCATTTTTCTCTGCTCTTTATTCCCTTATGTAAAGAAATACTAATAATATTCTGTAAATCAGAGTTTAGACGTTTGATTCGCCCTTCCCACGATGTTTTTCTTTTCCCCGTGAGCTGTAAAAGTAAATTGCCTTTTCTGTGGAGCGATGACGGGCGAGAGATCTCGTGAACCCTGCAGATTCCCAGATAAAACCACCTGTCGATGGAACGCTTTTCCTTTTCCGTCTGTCTCGATTGGATGCAGCCGCCAAACGTTAACTTCCTTCTCGCACCTTTGAAAGCTTTTTTATTATTTTTGATTTGGGGAAAATCGGGTGGTCTCAAGATTAGCGGTTGTTTACTTCACTGTGAATTGAATCCGCGTCTTTCAACTTTTTTTTTTTTTCGGTGGAGATCCTGCGAGATAAAGTATTAAAGCAAACGCCTGTTTCTGCGGTTTACAAACAGAATGGATTCTAACCGACTAAGCACAGTTTGACCCCTGTAATTCCCCGGGGGAAAACATGAGCAGCAGCCAAACTGACCTTTTCAACCCACTGAAGGAGTTGGAACTCAGGGGTTTCAATACAACTCCAGCCGTTCTGGGCCTTGGAGAAATCCGCAGGTTAATGTGGAAAATGACCCAAATCTGATTGTGTATTTGAGCTGTTCTGCATTTGTCGGTCCATGTGGATGTGTGTCGAATAGCTCCATCACGTGTCTTTTTGCCATTTGCCAGTAAAACTTTCCATACAATTTTAAAGTTAAGGTGACAAAATAAGACATTTTCACAAAAAAAGTTTTGGTTTGCAATGTAAATACACTTATTCTGTTCACAATCATATTTGTGATCACTCTGGGAGCATTTTTCACCACGTTT
>SOMO01000277.1:111839-124968 GCA_028128575.1 Paedocypris carbunculus | reverse complement strand
CCAGCTACAAAATCTTATTTTTAAGACTTTTAGACAATAAACCTTGTTATTTTCTCTTACAAGACAAATTAACTATACGTATTAGGATAAAAGACAAATTTTTCAGTACATTTTGAAGATTTCCGCTAAATAATTTAGGAAATATAAAATTGCATACACAGGTTTTTTTGTATATTGTAAAATCTGTGGTACATTAGGTGTAATGTAACCTTGTGTGTTCCTTTAACCAATCTTTTACATTCATTTGTTCTGGGCTGCTATTCCAGAACACAAATATGAAGCCCGTCTTCCTGCATCATTGCTCATGGAATTGTCACAATCATTCCGTATCACTTTTTGCTAACTGCGTTTTTTTCCCCCTTGCTCCTATAGGTGACATTTCACATCCGACCGTAAAGATAAATGTTTTTCATATACACACTCCGGTCCAGAGACTCTCAGCGGTTCCTAGTCCGCGGAGTTTTCCTCTGTAATGCAGATTAATGCACCAGCCCCGACTTTGCGCCTGGAGACATCAGTGATAATCAACAAACTTTAGATGGACAGAAAAAGAAGAATGAAGATAAAGGAGCATAAACAGACCTTGTTAATCACTATTCGCTGCCTCTCCGTTTTCTCATGTGCTGAGTTAGAAAAATAAGGGCTGATAACACCATATAGTTTCCGTGCTCATTACTCAAGGCATGAGCAGAATCCCCCTCAGAGACCCCCGTGAATATTATCCCTCCATTTATAGGTGCGTGGTCATGCTGGGTTCGCGTCCGGCTGATCACGATCCAAGTCTGGTTTTCATATCTTTGCTTTCTTCCAATTTCATCTTACATTAGTTTGGTACGTATTTTTCCATCAGTCTGTGTGAGAACATTACATATTCACTCGCTCCATACTTCATATTGAGCTCATTTCTGATTTACTCGCGGCTCACTCTGGGATTATAGTAGTCTTGGTTAGAGTTCATGTTCAAAGGGGATTGTTGGAGCTGTGCTTCAGTGTCCTAGTTCCTTCCCGAGCTGTACAAGATGTTTGCTTCTATTTATATAGGTTTTGTTTTCGCAGGAGTTCAGGTCCTTCTCTGCTATTCTCATGAGTCACTCTGCTTTTGAGCTTTTACCTCACAGCGAGGAAGTCCCGAGTACAAGGCCTGCTAGCTCTTTGGTGTTGAGTTTGCACGTTCTTCACGTGTTCTTGTGAGTTTCTGTCTAGTTCTTGGGGTTCTTGAAGTTCAGAGAGAATTGGAAATGTTACTGTATGGTGAGTAGATTGAAGCGGTGGGGTGGGTGTGTACTTAATCGGGAGGCGTGTCTTTATGATTGGTTACGCCCACGTGCCATAGAAACCAACTTCAAGCGTTTGTGTAGATGTCTCAATGTAGGAAAACCTTCTCAAAGTAGGATGGTAATAGTAATGGTTCCATTGGAAAAATGTGGGTGAACCATTAAGGGATTCTTGAACAGATCCCAGTTTACTGTGACCCATTCATTTCAAATCAAGATTCCGGCATCTCCATCCAAGCCAAACGCAAGATCTTTAAAACCTGCGTGGTTCATGAATGTTTAGAGAATTTTTCTACTAAAAAATGTTTGTACCATTGGTTAACCATGTTGTTGGGTGATCAGCAACCCATGATGTGCATCCCACCATCAGGGACAAGATATGAATAGTTACTGTCATTACCCCTAAAAGGACCAGGCAGCTTAGAAAATCTACAATCGACAAACCTCTTTTTTTCTAGAAACATCCAATTCAAAAACAGAATGTCGTCTCAGACTCACAGTTGCCGAGATTGGCTTCATCTCCATGTGACCCAGATGTTGAAAAGTGGTAGAAAATGGACGGATGGTGTCAAATAAAGCCATTTATTTCAAGACGCCAACGTCTGGTCATCAGCATTGGTGATGCTAAAATGAGCTCGTGGTTGAATAAAACGAGGTAGTTTGGTGTGAGATCTGGCGTATTGATTTGGCAGATGGTCTGGGTTGGAAACGGGATGTTGGCTGTTTGCCTGGCAGGTGAAGGAGACAGACAATAGTGAGGCTGAAGAAGATAATTACAGCATCCGAGAGTTCTCCAATTCAGAGCCAGGCGCCAAATCACAGTTCATTATCTTTGTAGAGCCGCTGTGTGGTTTCATCTGCAGCCGTGAGAAATGAGTCGGTTGGGATTTTAATATGGTATTATTTCTGCAGCGTTACATTTGCTGTTCTTATCTTCTCTTTTATCCCCAGCACTCAGATCCATTTCACGGTGGCCATTGACTTCACTGCCTCCAATGGTGAGCGCTTTGGCTTCTTTTCTCGTGCTGTTTGTGGAGTCGCTCTCAAATGGAGTTGCGGCAGATGATCCTTGCAATTTCTGCTCTATTTTGCTTGAAACTCCAGGGAATCCCTCTCAGTCTACCTCCCTGCACTACATGAACCCGTATCAGATGAACGCATATGCCATGGCATTGAAGGCTGTTGGCGAGATCATCCAGGACTACGACAGCGATAAGATGTTCCCTGCGCTGGGCTTTGGAGCCAAACTTCCTCCTGATGGCAGGGTTTCCCATGAATTTCCCCTGGTACTGGTGTCTAAATATGACAGTGTGGATTTCATGGCTGGGGCGTTTTCTTTTTTTGAGGCGTCTGTGTTTGTGAATGATTGCATTGACTTTTTGAAACTTTGCAGTCCTGAGTTTCACCAAAAATGCAGTGGCAGTTTTTTCTTGATGTTTATTGTACATGTCAATTCTTCTTTGAAAATGAGTTTGAATTCACGTGTCAAATTAACATCTCGATAGAAACTCTTTTTGGGAATTCTCTTTTTCCAGCCATTCTTTCCTGTTTTTTCCTAAGTACATTAGGAAAACAGGCTGCATCAGAATAACGTAATATACATATCGAAAGTGCACAGAAAATTTCATATTTTTTTTTAGTTAAAATTTTGTTTTAAAGAATTTTAGGAGAACAAACAAGATCCAAAAAAAGAAACCCAGTAACCAAGAATGAACAAAATGTAGGGATATAAAGATATAAAGAAGCTTTTCTGTAGCTGTAATACAGGGACGCTTTAAATCCTTTATTATTAATTTCTGGTAAATATCTGCACAAAATGTCAGTATTTCAACAAAAAGATACAATCCTGGAAGAACTGTCTATCATCCAGCTGCTTTTTCTATTCCATTTTGTCTTTGAGATACCTTGGACTTTGAGATTAATTTCTGCTCTTTTTATGTAATTATCTTAACGGCATGAAAAAGCCCATTTCCTTGTCTTTGAGTTGTTTCATCACTTTTAAATCAGTGTTTTTGCATTTAAGATCTGTTGTTCTAGTTGCTAATCTTACATCATACTAGATATGAAATGCTAAATCTGCAATCATCTTTAAGCAAGTAGCGATTGATCTTTTTCTTTTTAAGAATGGAAACGTAGAAAACCCTTACTGCAATGGGATGGAAGGCATTCTAGAAGCTTATCACCAGAGTCTCAAGACTGTCCAGCTTTATGGACCAACCAATTTCGCTCCGGTCATCAACCATGTAGCGAGGTGAGGAATAAATACACAGACTTCACTATAAATGCAAATTAAATAAATGTATCTAAATTAAGGTGAAACTAAGAGAATTTGGGTGAAGTGTATCAAGTCAGGAACCATGGAAGATATTAGTCTTCAGTAGTCGTGTCAGTATCATCATCATCTGAAAAACTTTGCAGATTGAGATGGTCCAGTCAGGATTAGTGGAATCTTGCCCATGCGTTTATCACCAGCAGGCTGGATTATTAATGAAGATCCCACCAGACTTCCCATTACAGCACGTCAGCTCCTCGATCCACTTCTTAATGCCCAGCGTTCAGTTCCATCCAGTCAGCTTTCACTGCTTCCGCTTCACACGGCTGAAAGAAGCTTCCAGAATAGGTCAAATGTTCTTCAAAACCCAATATATAAACTCAGAACCTGCTCGAACTGTGAAAAATCAGTGATTAATTTATTCAGTTTTAGTGCCATTTTACTACATTTGATATAATGCGTCTTAAATGACATGGTGTATGAAATATGCAGTGCAGAACATGTTTGACTCGACAGTGGAATTAATTGAAAAAGAATTATTTCCATTGAAGAAGACTTAAGCGTCATGAATAAATGACCAAGCGCCTGCAGTGAGATGCGCAAAAGGTTCAGCGGATGTAGTGATCGGTGTGAAGCTTCTGGAGATCATTATGGGATTTTAATGAACTTCTCGTGGACTTTTACTTTTTTTTCCCTATTTCTGTTGATGATTATTTATACAGTATTGAATATTTTAAGATGATTTGCGTCATTAGGATGAGTGTGTGTGTGTGTGTGTGTGCAGGTATGCCGCAGCCGTTCAAGATGGCTCTCAGTATTTCGTGCTTCTCATCATCACAGACGGTGTGATCTCAGACATGGCTCAGACCAAAGAAGCCATAGTCAACGTGAGTTATCTTCAGCCTCTCGCTCTCCTTCCACCTCTTCCCCTTCCACTCCTTTTTTCTTCAAACACGGTTTCTATCACACGTTGCCTGGGGAACATTTCTGACACCCTGTTGCAACATGGTCTAAGAAGATTTAAGGAACTTTGGTGGTCTTCTGGAGGTCCACTCCACAATGGGATTCGTCGCTCGCTGTTGCTATGGTTACCCAGCAGACTGGATTTAAAGGGAATTTGCGACTGTTTAGTCACATTATTAGAACAGCCACACCTTCCTTTTAAGATCTTGCCTGCTGCTCTGTCTCTTCTTCTCCTCGTCTCCCCATGATGGAGGTAACTGGACCAACCTGGTAACTAGACAGAGTGATTTCTTTTTATTGTCTATACATTTTTTTCTTACTAATTCTGTTGTTAAAATTCTACTAATATTTTAGTATATAACAATGTATAATATATAACAATTCTGGTAAATTTATGATTGAATGAACAATCATTTTGCTTCTTTTCTGATTTCTTCTTTTTCCCTCAAACTTGTGATTTTGGATTGAATCCATGAATCGATCCCATGATTTTGGTCTTAAGCTCTATTAATTGAGTCACAGCAACACGACTATGAAACTTTGCTAAAAAAAGATAAAAAAAATATAAAAGCAAAATACTTATACAGTGTTGTATAATACATTTATTTATAATGTACATCACCTTTACATTTTATATATATATTATAAAATATTAAATAAAAAAAATGTAATAAAATTTATTTTAAGTAATTTATTTACATTTGTTATAGAATGTAATGTGAAGTAAAAGTGTAGAACTGTAAAGCTCATGCTGACAAAATTATATTACCATCACTAGGTTTTTGGTAATAAAACACCAAAGCGGCCATAATTGAGAAAGATTGTGATTGTCTTGGCGAAGATGGTGAACTTCCTTTCTACTTGTATCTTCTTTGGCTCGGTTGCACTCATGACTGGCTCCTCCAGAGTATTTTCGGCATTGTTGACCTACTTTCAACCCTATAAATATGTTTTTATAATCCTTTCCCATTGGCATCGAGCACTCAGAGCGCTTTAAGCATGAGCGCTGAGACAGGAAGTGAAGAGAGAAGATCACCCAAGACCACAACCAGCGAAGAACTTTTATAGACATTGCACATCTAAGTTTTCCTAATATTGGGAATTTTTTAAAGAAATCTTCTCTTTATTTGCTAAATTCTAGTTTACAAACTGTTTTTAAATGTCAGTCACTTTTACTGACAGACCAGTGATGCTGAGCTATCACAGAAACACACACACACACACACACCGTATAATCATATACAGCAAATCGAATGGTGTGTGCGGTTATTTCCCGGTTATTTCCCACAAATCATAGATTCTACACCTTTTTATGTATTTTCATGGTCCTTCTCATCCTGTTTTTTTGCACATCCACAAAAATAAACTGTTCTAGTTCTGGTTTTCATCAGTTGTTGAAGGAAGCGCGCAGAGCCAGCACACACACTTTCCGTCCACACAACCTCCATGTTATTGTAGGAATCGATCTCTGAATACAACTAATTAATGATCTAAATTACTCATTCGTTTTGATTACAACGCTGGGCCACACACACACACACACACACACACACAGCTTTTTTTCCCCATCCCGTGTGGTGTGTTTGTGTGTGTTGCCCGCAGTGAAATTCCAATTCTAACTCCATTACAGCCTACAAACTTATCAGTGTGACTGAGAGTGTGTGTCCAGCCGGCTTTATTCGACAAATTATTCATTCCCCTCAACACGTTTCCCAGCTCTCAAGAGAAATACTCTCAGAGATCAAACCCTGAGGAGTTTTTAATATTTCTCTCATTGTAGTGTTAATATAATAAGATAAAATTTGAGTTCTAATTATATGGATTTTGTTTTTTGGTGTAAAATGAGGCTTGTTTTGGGACCACCGGGACGCCGCTTTGGGCTAACAGTGTTTAGTTGCTCGGAATATCCTGTGGTTTTTTGGTGTGTGATTCTGGCTTTGAGGCGGCTGAACGCAGAAGGTCTCTGTGCTTTACTGATGAAGGGGATTTGACCCGTCAGTCAGACGTCGTCTCAGGGACGGAGGGATGTTGGTTCAGAAGGGTCTGAATAATACATCGCTCTTCCTCTGACTGTGTGAGGAGGAAAATGATACGGTGTCAAAATCGACTCGGGATGGATTTTGGTCGAGGTTGAGGAAAGATGACTATGTTCCGTTTTAAAGTAAAGATATCAGGGTTAAAAAAATCTTAAAAGAAACAAACTAAGTTGTTTAATTTTTGTTTTTAACAAAGTAAAACAACCTAAACAAACTAAAAATCTTAAAAGCATCTAAATTCAGAAATGGTCCATCTCTAGATTGAGATTGAGATTAAGAAGATTTAGCTGGAGATGTGTGTCTTGTCTGTTTCTCTCTTAACCTCACACTTTCTCTGTCTCACTATTGTCTCTAAAATTCTTTGTCGGGAATTAAGTAAAGTAAGAAGAAGGACCCAACTTTTGATGTTTGATTATTCAACTTCATTATCATCTTTTTGACTGATTGACAAGATTTTCACAGACTTGACGAAATAAGACGATTCACAGACTTATTCAACTAGTTTAACACTAATAGTGAATCTTGTAGGAGAATGTAAAGTGTGTGATCTGAGGTAGAATGTCTTGTTTTTCTTTGTCAGGCTGCTAAACTGCCCATGTCCATCATCATTGTTGGAGTCGGCCAGGCTGAATTTGATGGTAAGATCCACCAAGTCTCCCTCTTCTCAGGTTTAATCCCTCAATCGATTAATAAACCTTCTAGTAAAAGTGTAAAGCACCTAATTGGGAGGTTTTTATTCGCACGGAGGAGCAGATGTCAAGCCATCAGAGCTTTCCCCAGCTCACAGATGCTTCTTCACCAAATGAGCTTCTCCCACCATCTGCTCAACATTCGCCTTCAGTCTTTCATACAGAACCAGCTGATGGAAATGTTGGTGTTATTCTGGGGTGGAAAGGTTCCAGATTGGGTTTTATCAGCATAAGGGCACATAACATGATCTCTCTTTCTAGCCATGGTAGAACTTGACGGAGACGACGTGAGAATATCCTCCAGAGGAAAGCTTGCGGAGAGGGATATAGTCCAGGTATGTCTGGCTATCAGTGTTTTCGATATTCGAGGTATAATTGAAACCAGATCAGCTATCAGAGTGCAGACATTTCTGCTGGCGAGGGAAAGCTGGAGTATTATTTCTCAAGTAACTTTTTTAAAGCAGTAACTTGTGACCTACATTTAGATTAAGAATCCTTTATCAAAAGTTCTCCGGTTCCTGTTGGCTTGTCACTCTCTCTCTCTCTCTCTCTCTCTCTCTTCTTGCTTCTCTCACTATTTCTTCCACCCTTTCTTCCATTGGTCTGAACTTCCATTCTTGTACGAGCTGTTGCTGGTTCTCACCCTCTTCTCTCACACTCACTCTTTCTCTCTCACACGTTCTGGTTTAGTCTGTGATTTCACACATGTTGGGTTGTAAACACAAAGCTGTTGTTGACTTTTTTTTTGCTGCGGTTAAGAGTTGTTCCTATCGGCTTGTTGTTTGTGCAGTTTGTACCATTCCGAGACTACATGGACCGAACAGGAAACCACGTCCTGAGCATGGCACGGCTTGCCAAGGATGTTCTGGCGGAGATTCCGGATCAGTTAATCCTATACATGAAGTCAAGGGGCATCAAACCCAACCAGAGCCCACCAGACTACAGCCCAACTGGTCTTAGCCCGACTCCCATCATCTGACTTCACCTTTCCAGCTCCGGACTGCAGGAGACGGGCACTGACCAGCCGTCCTGTCGCCTCCGATCAAGGACTGATGGACGGTGACCTGCAGCAGGAACAGAGGATGGTTTACGTGTCTCCTTTTCACCATTCAAGCAGGGAAGATCTGAACGTGGTTCTGGAAGTGATGCAATTTTAGGATCAAAGTACCTGGCTCTTATGCACCAGTGAAACTGTTGCGATGTCTTTGTTTGATAGCGGACTAGAAGGACGTGCGACTCCAAAGTGATTGTTTTTGACAAACTGTACCTTGTATTTGTAATATTTATTTGTGGATTTTAGATTTCGTAGACACGGTTTGAGTTATCGGTCCCATTCATTGGTTGTTTTAGCGTCGTCTTTACATTTTTATGCCATGTTTTCCATCGCAATATTTCCCAATTTTCTCCCGCAGCTCACGGAGAAATGAGCTGGTGGATTGATGACTGCTGTAGATGATTGCAGATGATTGTCCTCCGAGCAGATGCTGCTCAGATCCTCCTCTCCAGAATCTGCTTTCTTATTCCCGTGATTGTCTCTGGGATTTTTTCTGTTTTCATAATCTTATTTAGGTGGTTCCAACAGAAAGTCTGCATGCATCTGAGATACTTGTTCACTGTGCACACGTACCGTCTGAGTATATAGTCCATATAAATATATACATATATATAAAATATATATATGAGAGAGAGAGAGAATATGAAAGAGAGAGAGAGAAAAGAGAGAGAGAGAGGGTATGCAGTGGCAAAATAGCCATATATGATACATTTATTTTTCATTATTTAAACGTCTTTATTAAAAACGTAATTGACTTAAAAGTCTCAACTGACACTCCCACAAAATCTACTCGCATTGTTGGGAAATCCTTCAGTCAGAGGTTCATTTTAGGAAAACATATTTTACACGTTTTCCTCAGATTTTAAAGCATCTGATAAATTATAATCTGCATTTGTGTATTTTTGCCATTTCTTTGAAACTTTCCCGCTCATTACAAACAACAAGCAGATTTGAAGCCTTTCTTTACGCATGCGTTGTTAGTTTAGATCGCCTCGGTTAATGAGACGGTGTGTTTAAAGTCATGTTTTCTAGAAGAATCTTTACACAACACCTGCTGTGGCTGGAAATGGAGTGATCCATCAATCTATTAGGTGGAGACGATCGAGTCTGACAAAAAGAGTATTGGCTGAAAGTGCTCGCTAACGTGTATTGATTTCCAAGGCTTATTTACCTTTTTCTGGAGATTGCTAATGCTCAGATAATCCCTAATAGCAAACAACTCGTAAATGAGCAAATTCCCTAACCAACCACAAACGTTTCTTGATCTTGTTCTAACTGAAAAACGTCAACATCCCCAATATTTAACATCCATGAGCAGATAAAGCCAGAGAGCCAATCACGGAGCAACGCAAAACATCATCCCAATCGACAATGGATTCGTTTTATAAGGTGTAAATCGACCTCTATTTTTCTACGCCACACGAACAAGCCTGTTGTACAGTAAGATACTGTATGTAGAAAAGCTGTGAGTTAGTTTGTGGCCCTGGTCCGGTTGAGCGGCCCACACCAGATGCATGAATGTCCCAGTGTGGCCCACGGGTTCCGTCCTTTGTCCTCACGGCCTGCGAGAAGCTTCTCTCATCGAGCATGATGCACTCTGTCTGCTGTGATGGATTCCTTTTCTTTCCCTCTTCTTTTGTCCTTATTCCAGACAATGTGCATGCTGAGCTATTTCTGGACTGAACATAGAATGCCGCCGTCGTTATTGCCGTGGTGTGTCCGGTTCGTAATGGATTGCCTTAAAATGACTGTGAATAAAACAATGACCATTTTTGTTTTTGGAGAAGAGTGGAGACACATTTCTTTGGTGCGCACCACTTTCGTCTTCCTGAATAATCCATTAGCTACAAACGGTTACAGTCGATTACAAACGGATGCGGATTTAGACGCCGGGCCCAGAGATTTCCACATTAATTCACGTTAAAGCCTCCGGAGACGGTTCGTATTTGCATACGACGTGTCGTTTTCTGGCGTCGTTCCGAGCAACTTGCGATGTTTTCCGCTTCAAACTGTGACAGCTCTTCCTCATATTCTAGCCGAGCTGCTAATATCAGCCATATTGCTTTCATCCAAGACGGTTCCAGTCCAGTCCAATTGATTCATTTAAAATGGCCTTTCCTAGGAGAATCAAACCCATCCTGCTGTCAACACCTGCTTCTGATTGGTCCACAGGAAAGCAGGTGATGGGAAAACCGGTGATTAAACCCTGAAATGTGAACGCTGACATCAGGTAGATTGAGAAGAATTTGCCGGAACAGGACCAGCGCTGTTGAGACTTGTCCCTTAATCAGTGTCTCTTTGTCGCTGCCCAGCGAACTTCCTGTCCAATCATTGCTTTCCCCGCATCCAGCTGCTGCTCTTACACAATTTAATAAGATTCACTTCCGACTCGTCCTCACCTGCCAAAGCCAAGCCGTGATGCCACAGATCTATCACCAGCTTTTTTTTCCTCAAAAAAAAACGATGTCCGGCATTTTATTCCATATATGCCAGGAAAACGCATCGATTCCGTGTTTTTTTCCCGTCTAAATATTGTAATGGCGTTTGACAGGCTTGACAGACTGATTGATGGTCCCAGTTTAAGTCTGTGGGTTGTGAGTGTAATGCTGAATTAATTCCAGGTCTTGGGTGAAAGGCTTTTCTTGTCGTCTTGCATCGCTCCGTCTGAGACTTGGCTGAAGGGGAGAAGGTCTGAGGTCATCATCGTGCTGAAGACGCTAATGCTCCTTGTCAGATCGCCATAAGCCAGGCCGGCTTTTACAAAAACTCACCCGTGTGAAAAGCATGGTTGTTTATTTCTCTTCACGGAGGCGTCCATCAGATCAGTGTGTGAAACACTTCAGAAGCTAAAGCAGCGCTTCTGTTTGCATTGTATCCTTGTTTGAACCGAATATTTCACTCATTTGCCGTAGAAAGTCTTTCTTCAGGCGTAAACGTCTTTGATTTGCTTTTGCTGTCTTATGCGTTGTTTTCTTCCTTTCATTTTTTTCATGCAGTCCTTTATTTTATTGCTGCCTTTGTTGTGGCTTTCCTTCTTTTTTTCCCCTTCCTTTATAGCTTTCCTGCTCATTTCGTTTATTCCTTTCATAGATTCTTGTTTTCTTTTGGTTCTCTTGCATCTTTTTATCCTGCCTTTTATCTTGCTTGCACCTCCGTCCTTCAGGGAGTTGGACCTTCCATCCAGCCTCTGCAGGTTTGAATCCCGGTCCGGTAAGTTCTACCACTTCTACACCACGGCTTAAGCTCCCCGTGACCCAGAAATGGAGTAAGCGGAAGAAGAAAATCATTCCAGATTGTCATGAATATCAAAAGGCTTGAACCCCATTGTTGCTGCTAGCAGCTGTATTTATTGCAAAATGTTCCATTTAAAACTTTTAGATATGGCAAATTGTTCAATCTGATGCCCAGATGCCAAAATGAGCAGGAAAAAATAAGTGATGAAAAACTACTGATTTAAGAATGAATGACCGCTTAGATATATATGTTCTATTAGCATTGAAAAACAGTACAACACTCTTCTCAAATCAAACTTGATTTTCATCTATATTTAAACACAAGCCAGTGCTTTTCTCTCAATTATGCGAGAACCCAAACACACACAAGTCTCTTTCTCTTTTCCATTAAAGCGCTCTTGGATCTGGTGTAATGGCCGCATCAAAGGTTCAGCAGAGCAGACAGAGGCTGATGAAATGCTCCATGTCTAATTTAAACCCCCAGCATCGCCATCAAGCTTCAGCTTCCCAGTCACTGTGCCCATGGCCTATATTTCAGTCTGAAAGAGACTCCGATTCTCCAAGAAAAGCCAAGCGTGTAACGCTGAAAAGTGCGTCGACCAGAACTAACTGGGAGGAGAGAGGGATGATCAGATTCACACCACCACAAACATGTTTCCCATCCTTCAACTTCTCTGCATTCTTTCCATCTTGCGATACAATTTTACGTTTCAAGCCTGGGACTTCCTTTAGTGCTCGGCTGACCTTTGGAATGTTCCGTTAGTTGATTAAACGATTAAAAACGAGGGGTCTGCGCTTAAAAGCAGCTGCAAGAAAAGGCTGAACAGGGATTTTAAATCATCTTTTAGTCCAAGCGAGTCTCTCTTCCTGGACTTTAGACTGGCTCGAATGTGTAATTAATTGTGATTGGCTAACAAGAAAGGCGGAGTCAAGAAAATTGACCAGAGATTTGAGTGAGAGTGTGTTTGTGTGTCCTGCTTTGTGATTGGTTGGCTGTGTATCCCACTTTTACGGTTGCTGGGATTGGCTCCAGCTCCCCGTGACCCAGAAATGGAAAAGTGGTTCTATAAATGTATGTTGGCTGTGAGAGGAAAATTCATTTTTCCTGTAATTCCTCTATAATGTCCTGATCGCCTGACTGGATCAGCTCGTCTGAGGAGGGTTTTACTATAGATTTGGTCTCATCTGGAATGCAAAGAGTTCCCCTGACACATCTAAGCATCCATCCTTTATGAGCAGAGCGAGCTGTGCAGAAGGCAGAGGTGAATTAAACATCACTTCACTAAAGGACACGAGTCTCGTGAGGTTGCTGGTTAGCAGCACAGCTCTTTACTTACCACCCATGTCTTTTCAGTTCAGCGTTTTATGCCTGCTCTGCTTTTCTGGGATTTTTGATATATGTTAAACTGCGGCTTGACAGAAATTAAATTCTGTTGATCTCTTTTCAGCGGCGCCTTTTCAAATAATAATGAATAATTTACACTATAGTTTCACAGTGGAAAATTTCCTTTTTTCTTAGTTTAATTCATTGTGATTTTTTTTTATCTGGAATGTTATTGTCTTAATTTGTTCTTATTTGTCATTTAGTCGTACTGTATCTATTTGGAA
>SOMO01000277.1:63699-83051 GCA_028128575.1 Paedocypris carbunculus | reverse complement strand
ATTTATTTTTTTATTTGACTATTTATTAGCAAGATACTTTTTTAATCCTGAATAAATGTGTCACGTAAATCCAACCTAACTCTCACACACTCACACTCAAAATGGTGATTCTTTGGCTTCTGAAGAGCGATAACCGTGTGGACAGCATTAGGATAATGTGGCAGTGATTTCCATCCCATTACGAGAGCAATTTTGAACACAACAGACTTCTGATCTAATGGTTCGTTTTGTCGAGACCCTTGAAGTCTGAAATAATAAGAGTGCGCCACAGTTCACTGAGGAATTGTCACTGCGGGGCATTAGAGTTACACTAAGAATATTAATGACAATATTAAATGTACTACTGTATAATCTCTGAAAAAGTCATTTAGATTTGATCTGCGGCTCAGAAACGACTCAAAATTGCCATTCATGGGAGCGGAATTGATTGTAGCTTTAATTACCGTTTTCTTTTAAACAGGCAGTGGATATAATCCTTAATAATTATATATAAGTTAATCTAATTGAATTGTCCTATGCCTAGTTTTGTTTTATAGTAATCAACTGACTGGACTGATTTGGCAATTTAAATGTAGACAGAGATTAAATGATGTTTTAATGTAAAATTTGTAAAGTCTGTACATTGTTGTACATTATATACACACACTATTTTTTCCCCAAGCATGATGTATGGCTTACATTTTCCTTTTTGTTGTGTGATAAACAAGATCAGAATGGTGGATCCTTGAAGGCATCGTGTTTTATTCTACCGAGGCTTCTCCCGTGTTTCATTAACTGCTGACGTTATTTACTGACGGGTAAAGGTTGCACACACAACACTAAAGGATTTCATTCACTAAATGAGAACAGCAATTATTAAACTGTCAAGTCATGTAAGTCCGAGGTAAAGACGTTTGTTTTCCAGCAGAGGGAGGCTGAACACAAAGCTCATCTCAGCGCTGTCAGACAACGTCGACTTGCTGATCCGTTCTGATGAAATGATCTCTGATTAAATCATAGTCATTTATCATGTCAAATTAGAGGAAAAGCTTTCTAATCTCTTTAACTGTGGATTAGAGTCCAACCCCTAAACACAACGTGAGATTTTCAGCCAATCAGGCACATTGATCCCTCCAATGATTAATTATTCATCAAGCTATTTTCCATTTTTGGGTCACGGGGAGCAGAAGCCAATCCCAATTCTGAATTTAAAGGCGGGACATCCTGGATTGATGACTAACCAATCACAGAGTATTACACACACACACACACACATTTACACTCTCACTCATGCACTACACACATGCACCAGGCAGCCACTACGCCATTGTACCATCCTAATACTTCTATATTAAGCACATATATCACAGTGCTTTTCTGGAAAAGGCCAATTTATTGTCTTCCAATTTCAAAGCTTTAATGTTCAACCATTACTGAAAGTTCAAAGGTCAAAAATCAATTTTGGTATTGATTTCATAACTTGATTGTGAATCATTCGCTGTTATTTTTCAGCTTTGGCTCCTGAAATGGGAAACGGCGGGTGAGTTTGGAGAACATCAGCACACTGCTGTAGAAGAGGTGAGTTGGTTGAGAGAGCATTAGTACAGTGGTGCAGAAGCGCAGCGGGGACGTGATGTGGAAGATGTCAGCTGAGGTTCAGTGGCCTCCAGGATGCCGGAGTCTTCCTCTATATTTATGTCTCAGCGAGAGCTTGAGTGTCACCGTAAATGCCGTTCTCATGACCACTTTCTTTTCCCGTGTCCGCTCTCTGAAAGAAAAATTACTAACTGCCCCCTGGATGAATTAACAACGCTGGGAAAAAGTGTAATTTTTTTTTATTCAATCCTATGGTTAGATAACAAACATTCTGAACAATTGATACAACTGGAACAATAAAATTCGATTCGAAAAACTGTAATAAACTTATGATACAATAATGAAAAATTAATAATTTGTAATCACGCAATCTCAATTAATTAAATCTACATATCAGTGCTTAAAATATTAATCATTTATGCTACATTTTTACAAGTATGATCAAATTAAAGTGAACCTAGCGCTTGTTTTCGATCAAACGGTCCAGGTCAGTGAAGTCCTTGAACGATCCACCGTCTGACTTTACATCTTCCCCCGAGACCTCCTCATTCTGAGGCAAGATGAGCAACGGCATCTTAATCACAGGGTTTTTGGCGAAGAAAACATCCAGAATGACCTGAAACAGACAAAAGGCCTTAAGACATTTTGAAAATTGAACACTTTAGATGACAAATGTACAGAAATCCAATCAGTTGGGCAAGTGTTCCCAGAAATTCTCAATCTGTTGATTTGTAGCAGTAGGAATCCCAGGAAGAGCTTGGATTGTCAGCCACTTTGAGTAAAAGTGTTGCTGCTTTTTTTGGTTCTTTTTATCTGGCAAAAAATGAACTAGAATTTGCAAACACTTTCTGCAGTTTTCCATACAGAGCTCAGAATTTAGCATGCTTGCTCAGATTTGCTTGTTTTAATACAGAATGGGTTGCATTTTTGCGTTCGTATAATTAAAAAAGGTTTAATTATTTCCTCATTATATGAAGTGTATGTTTCTGGAAGGATTCTTTAAGTTTAATGTTGTTTTTATTTTAATGATGGTGTATTTTTAAGCACATTACCTTCAGTCTGTATTCCACTTTGAGGATCTCGCAGTTCTGTATGGTGGGGATGATTTCTGGTGGGATGACTAGCACTTGAGCCAGATTGAGTCTGGTATAGGAAGCTAACGGCTCTCCTTTCTTCTGCAGAATCTGTGCAGTATCAACCGCTCGGTGACCTCCAGCAAAGAAGCTCTGCTTCTGGTAGATGGTGTACTTTGGCACAATTTTCCGTGTAGAGCTATTGACGATTTCCCCGTTAACAATGAGCCCTTCGCCTGTGTGGATTAGGAATTCATTACTGTGATGCTACTTCAACTACAGTTGCTTTAAAGATATAGAGTGATTGAATGAAAAATCGGTACCTTGACTGAAGCCGGTCTTGGGCAGAATGACATCCATGGATATGTTCCCAGAAGCAAAGAAAATGACATTACTGTCTTTACTGTCCCGTTGAAGTTTCTGTTGAAAGAGTGTTGACAATATTACTGCACAAATTCACATAATTTCCATTACAGATCTTCACAAAAGTTTCGTTTACATATAACTTCACTATTGTAACCCCCCCCCCACACACACACACACACACAATTTTAAAAATTTGTATTCAAATGTTCAAACTATTTGTATATCAATTTAATAGTTAATGTGTATTGTGTACAGTATTTTTTTTTATATCAACTGTTTGTGTATAAAGTATTTAATAGTATACAACAGCTTTCCTTCCCGGAGCTAGGGGGCGCTGGTGATCCTACGGCTTCTTTCGATGCTTTGCAGAATAATAGAATTGATCTGAACAATTCTGAAGTAACCGCAAGCTATCGGTTAAGCTAAGTTAGTAGTTAGCATGTCAAGTGCAGTAACTTGGTATTTGTACTAGTTCTTCGACCTGTTTTCAAAATAGAGGATTTAATCTGAATGGATGTCCTAACCTGGACTCGATGAAAAAGTTCTACAATCACGCTATTGGTGCTTTTCATCATGCGCAGCGTCGTATGGATTTCTTTCATAACGGTAAGGCAATACTATTTTAATTAATAAAGCACTTTATGCTACGGTTTTTGTGAAGAATACAGATAGGCCAATTTAAACCTAACGCAGCCAATCAAATGGCGAATAATACTGCTGTCTAATTACGTCAGAGCATCACCAGTCAACGTCTTGTAGTTTCTGGCATTAACATGAGTACAACATTTGGTTTAACAGAAATGGATTGTGATCAATTACCATCAGTGTTTCCTTATCATAATGCGGTCGGGCCACAAAGGTGAACTTGGCTTCGGCTGTGTTCGGGCCACCGAGACCCCCGTGCAGAGTAGCCACGAGCTTGTAGTATATTTTCCCCTTAGCGCCTTTAAAAGATGACGGCAGACCCCTGCACGAGACAATCACAAATACTGTATTACACATGGACATATTGACCGTGTTTTAAAGAGTAACTGATCTGAGATCCGTTTCCAGGGAAGACTGATCTCCTCACATGGATCAATAAAGTACATACTATCTGACTGTTGGTTCAATTGATCAAGCAGATGGGATGTCAGAAGGGTGGAAAATATGGACACTTACTGGTTAGGAAGCAGGAAGGAAAAAGGCAAGACGTGTCTTCCGGCCACGAGTCTTGCTGAGTCTAAAAGGAGACAAAATGTGCATGTTTAAGCATGTAAAAACCCAGTCTCTTGTAATTGGTTCTGCATTTGTTGATCTATATAGTCTATATACGTTTATATATATCATATTTTTTTCCATAGATACCAATTTCTCTTTATATAGTGATATTTACACATGCAGATTTCCACTATATGAATTTACCTGCATAGTCTTGCGGTATGAGCAAGTGAGTTTGCGAGAAACACTTTTCTTTATCCCAATACGTCACAGTTGCTTTTCCATATGTCTCTGTCCACAGCACGCTGGCCTTTCCTATTGCCTTGATAAGGAGGTTCTTGATCTTCGTCTCGCTGGACACCTCCACAATGACTCGGCCTGCCAGAATGTCTCCATTACTGAAGGTGTTGCGGTTGTTGATGGCATCGTACTCAATAGCAAGGCTGTGAATTGTCATCTTCAGGTGAGAAGGTCTTGCCGGTACTACGTGGGTAACCAGACTAGAAGAAATACTGGAGAATCTTGAGGAGCTAAAAGCTGCAGATTATCAAACCATCAGCAGTGACCAAATGGCTTCAAATGGCTTTTGTGTTGTATGTAGTGATTGAGTTTGTTGCAATTGTTGCCGTGGTTACATAATTGCTATCTGCCATTGGCTGCTTCAGGGGTTAAAAAAACTTTTAAACAACAAACTTTTAGGCCAAACAAGCCTTACACGGTCTGTGTTGCATTAGCAACACTGTTGCCTTGGTGCCGTGGGAGGGGCTAACCATGAACAGGGGTGGGGCTACAGACATAAGCATACATCCAGATTCTCTTCAGTTCTGAAAAATGAAGCTCTTAATTTTTAAGGACAGTTTTACAACTATTTTATAATGTGAATACAAGCTTTATTATTGGATCATCAGTGACATGTACAGTAAATATATATTTGATGATGTTTTTAGTGCAAAGATCTGTGTTCTTAAAGGCTTGATTATTAGTTAAATTGACTTTTTGCCACGTAAATGACTTTTTGCCGCGTAAACTGAAACGCACCAATTGAACAGACTGAACGTGGTGAATCGAGGCTCAGAGTTGTTGCATAATGGAGAATCACTTGGGAGAATCTGTTTTTAGAGCTCGGAGGTGTAAACAGAAGCCTTCTGACGTGAATGGATCTATGAAAGAACATTTTATCCAACTAGTTTTGTGTACAGTGTATGGTCACATTTTCTAAAGGGCTAAGCTTTTGTCTACAGCTATTGCACATCTACCTACTTTGGCTATGAAATATTAAACATCACTCCATCACACCAATAAACATCACTCCATCACTCACTCCAAGCACCAGAAACACTGGTTCACCCTTTTTTCTTTGTGTAAGGC
The DNA here is from genome assembly GCA_028128575.1 of Paedocypris carbunculus. NCBI lineage: Eukaryota > Metazoa > Chordata > Actinopteri > Cypriniformes > Paedocypris > Paedocypris carbunculus. Next base: position 77,469 of record SOMO01000277.1, on the reverse strand, counting down.
ACATCACACTGTGCGTGCAATTACAAATATATTTAAATTCAATATATATAATTTAATTATATTTTTACTCAGTAAGGAAAGTGAGAAAAAAGACTAGGGACAATAAATGACATCGGTGTGCATTTCCTCAGCAGACAAAGTTAATTTTATTCTTTATTTTTTTTTTTTTTAAAAATCTTTTAAGACATGAAATTGCCATTTTAAAGAATATTTTCTATATACATTATTTATTGCATTTATGCAGATGAACCAAGCAATGCTTTTTTTTAGTCATTTAAACATATAACTATAAACACTATATGCTTTTTTCTTGCTGGCCTGATTAATTGCTGTAGTACAAATATCAATAATTTTTCCTGGGGTTATACAAGTCATTGTAATTTTGAGTTTTTCTAGGACACATGAAGTCCAGCGTTTGAGCCTTCCATTTATTAAAATGCAAAGATCTTTCTTTCCTGATGGATGTGATTGGCTCTCAGGTTTTATGCAAGTAGAGTGATATATGATTCTATAGATTGTCTGGAGATGCTCTGAAGCATTCACTTACGTGAAACTTGATTCAAAATTGATATGGAGACTTTTCAAGGTCAAGGTCACAATACATAGTGTGTTCGCTATCGACCCAAGCTATTAAGATACAGTATAATTAAATGTCTTAATACTTATTTTTAAATGCGCTTAATTCTTATGCCACTTCTAAACTTTTGCTAGTACTGTCATAATATAAAAGATTTTCTGTAGCAGTAATGAATTAATGTTATTAAGGAGTTCATGTTCCAATGTAATTGCAAATAAGTTTATATTCTGCAGAAAGTGCACATTCTGTTTACCTACTTATTTGTACTTAATTGTTTTTGCTTATTAAAAACATGGATGTCATTTTTATTCTATTATTATTTTAATGCTAATTGATGCCCTTGATCCTTCATGTGAAATTAAAATGATGTGAATATGCGGAAAATATGCAGATGTTTTTCTTAAACCGTAGTACTATATTCACATCTGCACTTCCAGAACACTATTTTCTTCAAGTCAAAGAATTTTACTCACAAATATTTTACTTGGGGTAAAATTCCACATTAAAACATGTTTAGTTTACATACTGTTTTTTTTTTTTTTGTATATTAAAGACACCCTGAAGGTACTGTACTTTTTCAGAAGTAACATTTTAATTACGTAAAAGTGTAAAAAAGAAATATCTATTAAAAAAGATACATTGTACGTTTTTGGCAAAATACCGTTTTATTTGTACAGTGGCAAATTGTTGGTTTTAATATGTGGGATGACTCGTTCATTTTAGTACATTTTCTGCTATTTTAAATTAAGAAAATTTTTATTTGCAGTTTGCCATCTGAAAACACAGCTACTAAAACATTACGTTTTTTTTTTTAACTATGGCTTTCTTATTTTATCTAATAATTAACTTGCTAGGAAAACTATATGCAAGAAACAACAGGAAGAAAAATGAACATAGTGTTAATTAATAGCGATTTTTACACATACATGCTACGCTTGTCCCTGTGATCGATGTGTGTATTTTTGCCCCCAGTTTGTCAAGAGTGTTGAAGGTAATGTCTGGCCAAACACACTCCCTTTGGCACCTTCGCCTCTGTCAAACAAGCGGCGTTTAGAATTATGAGCTTATACAGAGATGTTAAGGACGAGCTTGTCAACAGAGCAGATCAATACTGCAGTATTTATGGAGGAGATATTGGGCTTAAAAGGCCTCGGCAGACAGAAACCCAAGAACCCAGAGCCCAGCAATCAAGTCGCTCTATAAATTGCTGCGGGTTGTAAAACAGAAATGAATTATTGCATTAAATAGTCGGCAAACGCCTCTGCGGCCTAAAGAAAAACGACGGAGCTCCTGCATCTTACTGGAGGTATTTCTATCTCCTTCACTGGCACCAACAGACAATAATGCACTTTAGATGAACACACACGTGGGTTTCGTGCCGTCCCGTACACACACACACACGGCGCTGTGAGGTCACAGCTGCTGCTTTAATGAAGCACTTATCTTGAGAATTTCGACACCTCGCCACTCACTGGCACTCCGGGCATTAACCATGTGCACGTCACATGACCGCGAGTCACCTGACAGCTTTAGCACGTGCTTGTGTACTGCCCCATGTGATTACGTCCAGTGACATCTGGATATGTTTTCACCCCTATTTACATAATTTCTATGTAATTAGTTGGAAATAATAACTGAATAAATACACTGGTATAAAATTAATATCAGTTTATATTTATTTAGTTTATGGAACTGGATTTATTGTACTTATTCTACTCATTTTTTATTCTTCTTATTTGTCATTGGGAATTGAGGCCAGTCTCTGGCAGAAAACACAGACATCATTATTGTTTATGGGTTTAGTTGTGAATAGCATAATTTAGTGTTCACCAATTTTACTTTTATTTAAATGGGAAAAATGAAACTGATGACTGATGGTTGGGAACTTGAGTTCACCTAATTATAGGTTAAATGCACAAGTTTGTGTCTATGTTTCATGCTTTTTGTGCAGCCAAAACCTGCGTTTGACACTGGAATGTTTGGGTTTTTTTATCATCATAACAGCTCATAATTCTGACCTAGCTGTGTGTAGATAATTATACATAATAAACATATACTGTAATTATAATTCTAATCTTTCCATGCAACGTTGAAGTGCTGGTTTATTTCTATCTCTGAGTTTTATTGGTATTCAAGGTCATAGAAAATAAAATTGTACAATATAAAATTAATGTCCTTGGAAAGTCCCTATAAAATGTGGAAACCGCGCTCGTGTACGTGCGAGAGGCGGGCGCGCGCCCGTATGTCTTCCGCGTGCATGATCTGTGTGTTGTGATACAGTGCCCTCTACAGGTGACCGTAGGCAGTTCGTCTAACAATGGCTTTACTCGAATTTTTCTTGAATCTTGGAAAAATTTATAGACACTGTGTATATATATATATACACACACACACACACACACACACACACACACACACATTTACACTGTTTATAAATACATTCTATTTACGTTTTTTTAATTAGATATGTTTTACAATTATCTAATTAAGGGCATGTAGCAGCCTACATGTCAACACTTTTAATGTCATTCTGGAGGGATTTGATTCTCTGTTGAGTGACGAACACTTAAAGTAAATGATAGGAGGCTCCTGCCAGTCTGTAACTTCTGTGGCTTGATCGACAGCCAGAAATTAACTTTTAAATATGTTAATTGAACTTAAGTCATACTTGTCTATTGCTTTAAGCTATTTCCGCTCTTTTCTTTTGAAATATTTTTATATTTTTAAATATCTAGCCATTTCAAAGTTTGTGTTTATTTGAATGCTCCTTGACGGATCCTTCAGAACTTTGAAGCAGAATGAAATTCAGACGCATTCGTTCGAAATAAAAGTGGCACAGTTAATTGTCGGCATATAAAACATGCGCAGCAGACATCTGCCATGCTAAAGTCTATAATGTTGATTTTTTAGCCTGTAGCTTTTTTTTAACCGCCACCTCTTATATGTGCTGTTTATTTGCATTCCTGCCGACTGACTGGTTCTTAAATTAGTGGTTGGGAAGTATGNAAAGATAAAATATGAATAAGATATGAATGTGAATAAAATATGAAATGAATAAGAAATAGCTGGTTGAGATACAGTGACTTAAATGATCCAGGACGAGAGTCTAGGTAAAGTGTCTAGTTTAAAGTGTCCAGTAAACAAAATTACGCAGTATGGAGAGTAAAGACAGTGGGACAGTTCCGGGTTGAACAGGTTGAAGCTCTCCCTCATTCTTTTTTAGTTTTCCTCCAGGGAACGAAAGCGTTTTACTGAACGCAACAGAGAGAAGAGTCCATTATTGTGTTGGCTGAGGTCTTTCACTGTCTTCCTGGAAGATCAGAACAAGCTGCATTCTCACAACAACAGTTTAAACTGTAAAGTCGCTGCCACAAAAATCACATTTTCCTATGATCACAATGGACAAAACATGGATCTCTCTCTTTCGTTCCGTCTTTTGGCTGTTTTTCTTGCTTTCTATCTCTCTTTCTTTCTGTCTTTCTTTGTCTCTGTTTTGTTTTCTTTCATTTGATCTTTCTCTCTCTTTCTGTCTTTCTTCAAGTTGATCTCACTTTCTGTCTTTATTTCTTTTCTCTCTTTGTCTCACTCTTTTGTTTAATTTCTCTGTCTGTCTCTATGTCTTTGTCTCTCTCTTAATTTCAGTTCTCTCTCTCTCTCTCTCTCTCTCTCTCTCTCTCTCTCTCTCTCTCCCTCCCCACACACTATTGATAGATACTTTGTTGTTAGATGAGAGTATCTTATATCACTCTTACACATGGCTTAAAAGGGAAAGCAGGGCATTAAATCTCAGTATGTGGCGTGTTGCGTCAGCCTCATCCGTCTTCTCTGAGTAGCTGTCGAGTCGACTGGGTAGTGCGCATGCAGTGGCGTCCTGTGGTCAGATCCGTCCCCTCTTCGCGATGATGATGAAGCTCCTGTGAGCTCTTTTCTGTCAGCTTCTGATAACGTGCCCTCCTCACAGAGCGGGCAGAAACTAATGAGAAGTTAAAGGCGCTGAATAAATTGGAAAATTGTGGCATAATGACTCTGTCTGTCGGCCTGTTTATGAGCCGAGCCGAGGACGACTGGAAAGGAAGAGGGTTTTTTTTTTCACTTGGGGGAAGTGACAACAGTAATGCTCTGGTGCGCTGCTAAGAGTCCATCCTGAGCGGGTCAGCACCTCCCGCCAGTCTCCGCCACTGTACCTGCTGGAATAAAGCCCCATGGAATTTGACTGGAATTATTATGGAAATCGAGAAGCCTGCAACCGATTGCCTTGTGAAACTTTCAAATGCTTTAGAGAAAAAGGTGGTATGTGGCTCTCATTCCCGTGCCATTTATGTTAATCTACACTGTGTGTGTGTGTGTCTGCTGTTTCAGCACGTGTGTGAGGACTTATCATCTTCTACAACTGATGACGGCAGCATGGACCACACTGGTCTGCATAGTCTTCCGATTACGGTCCTCGCGCAGCAGCCTCCATATTGGAATACACCGATAAGAGCTTTGGAGGGGCAGTTCAGGTCTCACTTGTGCTATTTCAGGCTCTGCGTCTGTAGATAGATAAGTGTTGCACAGAGAGCGGGAAGAGATGAGGCTTGCGCGCCCGTGTGTGTGTGTGTGTGTGTGTGTGTGTTTGAGAGAGAGAGAAAAGCAGTGTTGTATGAGAGAGAGAGAGAGAGAGAGAGAGAGAGAAGATGAGAGAAAAGAGAGGGAGAGAAGAGCAACAGAAAGAGAGAAGCTGCTGAGTGTTAGAGAAAATAAAGAGAGACAGAAAAAGAGGAATTGAGAGAGAGTGATGGATAAATAAATCGAAATTTCTATGCAGTTGTTTCTGCTTGTGTGAAGCTTCAGTGATGGAAACACTAGTATTCTTCGAAAATTTCGTTTCCTTGTTTTATGAAGCTGGAATGTTTTTGTAAATTAGATGTTGTGTAACCTAATGTGGACGGCTATCTCAAACTGATTAAGCAATCCAGCAACATTTATCTCAGAAAAAGGCAGACAGAGAAATAAACTCATGATTACTCAGGACGCAGGAAATGCAGGGTTATGTAATCAACCTTGTTTTCCCCAATAGCACAATCCAAATTGCACCAGATTCACTTTGACACTGTTTAAGCCTTTCTTCAAACCCTTTTTCCTCTCATCTGTTTGCGTTTGAAATAAATCTCCCGTTCTGTTTTCTCAGCTGCTTTTTCAANAAATAAATAAATATATAATATGGTGGAGTAAAGAGTATCTGTACTCTTTACTCAATTACATTTGAATGGACACTTACCGTTAATTGCTACATTGTGATTGTTCGCAACAAGTTGCCATCTTTTTTCTTGGGCGGACCTGGTGATATCGCCATCTGCAGGAAGCTGAAGGTACTGGATGCTATTTATGAGCTAAAACATTGTGAACTTGAATTAGAGGTTGCACTTTTTTGCACATCTGAGTTTGACTGAGACTTTTTGTTCTTTTCTTGTTCTGCCATTTTGATAAATTGAGGCGTTAAATTGCAATTCTATTTTAGGAAATAAAACCTCATACATAAACAGTTTCTTGTTTGTCATATTTTCATATTTCTAGGTGTTTTTCTTTACCCAAGAAGAGTAAGAGTAAAACACTTAATTTCTTTTCAAATTGGATGCTTTACGACTTTATTACAAGTTACAAGTCACCAATTCCACAAAGACTTGAGTAAAAGTCATTTCAGTTCTGGAGAGGTTAGTGAGTAAATGCTGTGCAGATGTTTACTGAGCAGAATCAGGTTGGATTCAGAACGTATGTTTTTGTTATTAGGGGGAAAAATCCCTACCAAGATACAGCGTCATCAGATTTTCAACCACAGGATGTGATTCAAGTTCCGCGTGGCCACGATTGCTGCGCTGTGCGCCGCTCCAGAAGTGACGCTTTTGTTGTTGTTGATTTTTATTTTTTCTTATCTTTGACATTTTGCAGTATTCCAAAGTGAAATGNTAATCGTTCAAAACCTACTGATTAATCATTGGAATAATCGATGACTAATCGAATAATCGTTCTAATAATCGATAGATTAATCGATTATCAAAATAATCGTTTGTTGCAGCCCTATTCCCAAGCATTAAAAAAATCTATGTAAAACGTCAGACTAATTAATATTAATTAAACCGTTTCATTTTGAAATTGAACAGCAAAACCGTTGTAATGTGAAATAAGCGCCAGTAATTTATGAATAATTTTAGTCTTAGAGTAGAATCCCACGGCCTACATTTTTACCATGAAATATTATTAGTGTGTGTGTGTGTGTTGTAAAAGAGTGAAGCCAAGTCTGAAAGTTCAGAGTCTTTGTAGCGTTTGGCAGAGAGACAAGGGAAGGGCGAGTTTGTTGCTGTGGTTGTTTTATAGTCAGCAATCTGTGCCGTCGACATTTCAAACATCATTATTTTCATTTGTAGCTCTGGAACGTCGCTCCCCGTCTCCTGTCAGCATCTCCGCTTGCACTTCTGGGCCTTGCAAATGATGCTATTTTTAATAAAGTGGGTCCCTGAGACCCCCAGTTTGTGGTGCCCGCCTCAGCGATGCCCCTGCAGGCGAGTGGTGGGATGGTCCGGCTCTGCTGACTCATGTGTCAAAGCCTGTATGTTTTTCTCTGGTTCACGCAAGCTTCCAGTAAAGTCCACAACACACATCCTGATGAGCCTGATGCAATGGCCTGCGGTTTCTTCTTCTATCATATGTTCTGAGAAATAAGGGGTGAATTTGCAGTTGCTAAACGTTTGGCCTGGCGTGTGCAAAGCGTCATTTGTATGTCGAGCGCCAAAACACAGTGGCCTTCAGTGCAGACCCGCTGCCGCTTTTCATTACCCGCTTGACGCCATAGCTAAACACATGCAGATGTTTCCACACAGGGTCGGTTGGGAGAATGTCACGGTAAATAAGCTCATATCCAGCTCATAAATGCTTCTGTAGAACTTATTAGCAGCTCTATAATTAATGCAAGAGAACCTGATCATGTGACCTGAGAGAAAACACCTGATTGGATCTTTTTATAACTAGGAGGATAAAACCACACGGGTTCACAGCAGCTTTGTCGTCACGAATAGTTGCTGTGGAGGTTTTGGTTGCTTTCTAAATGTGTGACATGTGTTTGTGCGGTTGTTGCCCTAATTCGAATTGTAATTATTTGGTTTCGTCTACGTTTATGTACTTCTTGGATCAAGACTGGTTCAGAAAAGGGTTTAAATGAGTGGTGAAGTGCTCCACATGAAAGACGAGGGATGAAAAACACAAACACTAGTATATTTCACTTGTTTTGTATTTCACTAGAATATTTTGGGGACACTCCCTTGTTTTTAACTGTTCATCTGAATTTTAGTCAGTTTTATGTTGTTGAATCTTAGTTCAACAACTATAACTGTTGANTGCTCCACATGAAAGACGAGGGATGAAAAACACAAACACTAGTATATTTCACTTGTTTTGTATTTCACTAGAATATTTTGGGGACACTCCCTTGTTTTTAACTGTTCATCTGAATTTTAGTCAGTTTTATGTTGTTGAATGTTAGTTCAACAACTATAACTGTTGGATAATAGTTTTCAGCTCATTTACTGCTTAGGAATTATTAAAAATTATAATAAACTATATATACTCTAGGCTAAATGCTGCACACACACACACACACACACCTTTTTTAGATTTTGGAAGGAAATTTACGTTTTTCAGGCCCAACTCTAAAAAATGTATATGCAGTCTGTTTTTATATGTCTGTTTGGATAAAAGCTGCCAAGAGTGTTGTGCAAGATTTTGGGTTTTTGCTTAAATAAAAAAAGATTATAAAAAAGTAAACATTGAAAAATGTAACACACTAAGTCTATTCACACACAAGTATACATATACGTAGTTTTTACTAAGACTTGTTTTCTTTAGTTTAAAACCGTGTCCCTCCTTCAGCCCGGAGCTGCTGGGATTGGTCCAATTTCCCTGTGACCCAGAAACGGATGAGTAAATGGGTTTAGAGTAGTTGTTCCATACGAATTTATTTAGAATCATCTGCTGCATGGAGTTACTGAAAAAAAAATTGACACGATGTCACAAATTGACACAAATTATTGTTTGTCATATTTCTGCTGAAATTATTTTATGGTTCTGAGTGATGAATCTCTGTTTTCACCTTTTATATATTTTTTTTACAACATGAAAACTAACACATTCTTTAGCACAATGTTTTTTGTAGATTCCAAACCAGCAGCTAACAAATAATGAATAAAAAAGAGTAAATCATCTTTTTACTTATGTTATTCTTTTATAATATTACTTGTATGTTATATGGGGCTAAATACACAAAAGCCAGTTAGGTCTAGTTTAAACAACTGTGCTGGTGACTTTCATCACTTTGTCCTGATGAAACCATTAAAAAGGATGCTGCGCTTGTGTCACGACAGAACTGATTGCCAAATGTTCCTTTCTGGCACGCCACTTCTATTTTTGATCAGATGATTTATATAACCTAAATGTAAACTGTTTAACACAGAATAAATGCCAAAATGATTTATTAATTTAAATAATTTCATCTGTACGCCCCAAGACCAGCAGGACGTCCATATATGGAAAAGCTGTTCATTCTACATACTAATTATATTTTGAAGTGAAAATTACAAAAAATACTTTCATATCAATAACTTTGGGGACGTGGACCATAATATGTCCGCTGAGATCATTTACAAGTATTATTTAATTTAATTGTTTTTTAGAGCATCAGATTACATTATGATAGATTTAATGATTTGGGCATCAGATTTATATCAATTATTTCAATAATTCACACATTTACAATAGTGACAGAAGACTATCTACAAAGGCAAATTGCATCTTCCTCAAAGTAAGAATCTGGTCTTTCAGGAAAGTAACTGTGAAACTTAAATGTTGCAGATATATGTGAGCTGTTACTCACTTACATTTAATTTACGGTATATTACATCAGTTCAGCAACTTAATGCATGTTCATGCTTTTCTGTAAAACCAGTGTTTTCTCTCTTTCCAGAAACTGTGATGTACAGAAGCGTATGCCCATGTATGGCTCAGGAAATCCTTAGCCTGTGGGCACGCAAATTGCACAGACCCCCTCTGTCAACACACACACTTCAACATGTAAGTTCTTGCACAATTTATAGTTGGTAAATTTTTGGTGTTCTGTCTAGACACCTGCACATATACGTACGTCATGGCTAAACATAAAATAATAAATGATTCACAGATAAATATCACCTAATCTGATGCTCAATGCAATGATAGTTGTAAATGATGTCAGAGAATCTATTTTTGTCCACTTCCCCAAAGTTCTTGCTATAAACGTATTTTGTCATTGTCTTTCTCAGCTAATAATACAGGATGGTAATTAGGATGCTCGATGTACAGCTTTGCCATATATGGAATTCCTGCTGGTCTGGGGGCGGGGATAAACATCACATGTCCAGATTGATCTAAACGAGCGTTATTTATCATTACATAATCATGATAATCATATATATATATTTTATTTAATTTTTTATTTTTTTTAACTGTGCATAAATAAAAGTTGCCAAACTATATGTTATTTAAAACTAATGATTCAAATCCCTCAAAAACTCACCTGTTTCACATGTCTTTTGAACTTGATGAATGTCTAGCTCTGTGTCTTTCTGTTCCTTGTATGTTTTGTTTTGATATATTGTAAAGTGTCCTATTATGAAAGGCACTACCAAATGTAATGTATTATTATTATATTATTATAAAAGTGTAAAATGACATCATATGCTTTGTGCACAAATTTGCTTTGTGTCTTCAAGCAAACTGTGATGTTGCTGGAAAGCCCCATTATTTCTGAATGGGTTAAAGGATGACGGCAGTTAGTGGGTAAGAGTTTCTTTCTGGAGGTGGGTAGGTGTCAGTGACTAAGTGCTGGACCGTATAAATACTCGTGTCAGGGCACGAGAGAACTCAGACAAGACGAGAGAAGCTTGAAGATACACTTCACCTCTGGCCTCACTGAAGAATATCTGTTGATTATTTCAGCTTTGTTTAAAGGACTTAAAGGTCTGAACATGAAGCTCGGTGGTCCGGCGTTTTTGGTTCTTGGAATCTGTTCAGTGAGTGTCTGGTGTGTTCCACTCAAATCCGTCCATGTGCGTTTTCCTGGAGATGTCATCAGGAACATGACTAACGTACAACTGGCTGATGTGAGTATTCCTGGTTTATTGTGTTATTTAGAGCATCTGAAATCCACATTACCTGAATCAAAAAAAACACAATGTAGAGTAGGACTATTAAAGTCGATGGGCTTGAAATGATGCTCCTGTTATTAGTTTCACCCTGTAGAAAATGTTTTTTCTTTGTTCTTGACTCCAGGAGTATCTGAAGCGTTATGGCTACGTAGACGTCCTCCAGAAGAGCGGCCTGCAGGGAGTGCTCTCGCCTTCCAAAGCTCTGAAGACCCTGCAGAAGCAGCTCGGGCTGGAGGAGACGGGATCGCTGGACCAGCCGACTCTGGATGCTATGAAGCAGCCTCGCTGTGGCGTCCCAGACGTTCGCAGATATCAGACTTTTCCTGGAGATCTGAAGTGGGATCACAACGACGTGACGTACAGGTGGGATTAAAACCCATTTCAATCCAAAAAATACAGTGTAAACCAGCTTGTGTACACAGAGAGTGACATGTTTTCATATGAAAGGATTATGAACTATTCTCCGGACATGGAGGCCTCGTTGATCGATGACGCCTTTGCCCGAGCGTTCAAAGTGTGGAGTGATGTCACACCTCTGACCTTCACTCGCCTCTTTGACGGAATCGCGGACATCATGATCTCTTTTGGAAAGAAAGGTAAATTAGATTGTGAAAACAAATATCATAAAAGTGGAGAGAATTCAAAGGGTCGTGTTTTTGTTTCAGAACATGGCGACGGCGCCCCCTTCGATGGAAAGGATGGACTGTTGGCTCATGCTTACCCACCCGGTAATGGGATTCAGGGAGATGCTCATTTTGATGATGATGAGTACTGGACCCTTGGATCTGGACCAGGTGAGAAGAGTTCTTAGTATGGAGCACTAGCGCCCTCTACTGTTAGTTGAGGTTATAGCATATATTCTGATTTTCTTTTAGGGGTTAACATTTTTTACCATTGATACTTACAATTTTAAAGAGTAGTGTACATATATAGAAAAATGTTGGTAAATGTGTGTAAATGGATATATTAATATGGTAATGACAATTTTACTCTAAATTGATTTAAATGTTTAAATGTAAATATCTTTAACACATATATGAAGTGTTGTTTTTGTCAAAATAAGAAAGTGCATGTTGTTTGATTACTGTTGATTATTATTTTGCTTAAGTTAATTATATATACTGAATTTTATGTTCTCAGGTGTTTTTTTATTACACATCTTTTTATTCTATGAACACTTTTGTCTTTACAACACCATAATATAGCATTTTTTAACCATTTATCATATTCTACAATTCCCTGTCCAACAGTCAAGAATTATAAATCGTATTTGTGTCTCCTCCAGTCGTTCAGACGCGCTATGGGAACGCAGAAGGCGCCATGTGCCACTTCCCCTTTGTTTTCGAGGGAAGGTCTTACTCCACCTGCACCTCCGAGGGTCGCTCAGATAATCTTCCCTGGTGCTCCACAACAGCCGACTATGACAAGGACAAGAAATATGGATTTTGCCCAAGTGAACGTAAGTGTCGCCATCAAAAACCAAACACAGCTTATATATTTAGCCTGCTAATAATCTCCGTCTTCTTCTTTCCTTAGTTCTCTTCACATTTGATGGGAACAGCAACGAAGCCCCATGTGTTTTCCCCTTCGTGTTCCAGGGGGTAAAATATGACTCCTGCACCACAGATGGAAGAGATGATGGGTATCGCTGGTGCGCCACCACTGCCAACTTTGACACTGATCAACAATATGGATTCTGCCCTAACAGAGGTAACAGCTGCTGCATCTCCAGCCTGAACTGCTTTACGCTATAAATATTTTAATTAACTCTCAAGGTCAAGTGTGTGTGTGCCAGAGAGAGGGAGAGAAAGAGAGAGAGAGAGGTTAAAAAGGACGAGTGAGAGTAGAAGAATGACAAAAAGAGAAATAGAGAGAGTGAAAAAACAAGACATGGACTCTTGGAGTGAAAAGGAGAAAGACGGAGAGATAAAATGTGAAGGAGATATACAGAAAGACAAAAAGAGTGATAGAAAATAAAGAAAAAAGAAAAAACTAGATTGATAAGGAGAAAGAAAGAAGTTCAAGTTCTGAGCATTTGTAAGGCGCTTTTCACAGTTTTAACTGTCTCAAAGCGCAAGAAAGAAAAGAAATAAAGAAAGAACTAGATGGAATAAAGAGAAAGGAAGATATGGTGATAGAGAGCAAGAAAAGATGCGTAAGAAGGAAAAGGAGAAAAAGAATATGAAAGAAAGAAAAGGGGACAGAAAGTTTTACAAATGAAAAAATATTGAAGGAAGGATGGAAAATGAAAGAAAAGGGAGAGAGACTCGAAGAGAGAGAATGTGTATTTTTGTGTGTGTGTGTGTGTGTGTGTGTGTGTGTGTGTGTGTGTGAGAGAGAGAGAGAGAGTGAGATAGACACACAGAAACAGAGAGAGAGAGAGAGAGAGAGAGAGAAACAAAAAGGCTTCAAGAAATCTAAAAAAGTGTTTTACATCATCTTCTAGATACAGCTGTGATTGGTGGAAATTCCGAGGGAGAGCCTTGCCACTTCCCCTTCAACTTCTTAGGAAAATCCTACACTTCCTGCACCAGTGAAGGCCGTAGTGATGGAAAACTGTGGTGTGGAACTACCAGCGACTACGACGCAGATCAGAAATGGGGATTATGCCCTGATAAAGGTGAGCATCTGTGGCTTCTTCAGATGATTCCAGCCTGCTCTACATCACACGCTTTCTTCTCGTAGGATACAGCCTGTTTTTAGTGGCCGCGCACGAGTTTGGACATGCGCTCGGTTTGGACCATTCCAGCGTTAAAGACGCTCTCATGTATCCCATGTACAAATATGTGGAGGGTTACCCTTTGGATAAGGATGACATCAAAGGCATTCAGTATCTCTACGGTAAATATTCAAAGATCTAATCAGCTACTGGTTTTCATTTTCATTCATTCTCACTATTTTTATTTGTATTTTATCTGCAGGTAGTGCATCGATCCCGGATCCCACTCCCCCGAAACCATTCACCACCACCACCACCACCAC
>SOMO01000277.1:23197-36159 GCA_028128575.1 Paedocypris carbunculus | reverse complement strand
TAGAAGGCCACCTCTATTAGAAGGCCACTTTTACACTTGTAATACATGTAACATCGTGTCCTTTGGCAAATATGACATACACACATAGTATCTACCGTCCGGACCGGATAAACAAGCCGGAACTCGTTTTGCGTTGACCACTGTTGAGTGGAGAGGAGTCGCTAAGCAACGCACCAAGCAGCTCCCGTGAGGACTGGTGGTTCAGTGCCCAGTTCTGAAGTGGCTGACATTGTGCCGCGCCACAGAAGCAGCAATGCGGACAAAAGAGAGTGGCGAGCTGAGCCAAACACGTTTTGTGTTTTAATGAGCTGGTAGCGATCGGACATGTGGAGAAGCGGGTTCTCTCTGACTCAGTGTGTGCATATTGTCTCTCTTTGGTGTAGCCTGGGCATCACACATGTCCGATTACCAAAGTAAAAGTCCCGTGCCCAATCCTTCCTCTTCACGTAGAACCAAAGAAGCGGCCGAAACTCAGCTGAGATTCCGACAGAAACAGCTGTGAAGCCCGGTGGCCCTGCTGGGACTTGAACACACAAACAACTCACAAAATGTCTCCGGGACGTCACCTTTAGCGGCGCACCGAGTGCACGCAAACATGAGCAGCTGTTTTCTTTAATGTCTAGCCAGAATTACATAAACCAGACGTGATGGGCTTTCTGGACACGGACTTTTCGGAGCGGGTTTGTCCGCTAGCTCTCGGCTAGTAGCTGTATTTGGGACTAGATCACTCACTCTCCGGATCTATGGAATCAGATTAGTGCCAAAACTTTCAAACGTAAATTTCAAAGACACGAACGAAAATGTTTTTTTAGTTTTCGTTTGGTATATTTTTGCTTCACATTTTAGTCCGAAACTTTTTTTTGGCACTAGTTTCACATGGGGCGGCCCTTGCTCTGATTGGCTGGTGGGAATGTGATTGGCAGCAGCTGACCAGTTGAAACGAAAAAAGCGGTTTTGAACGAAAATGTGAAGATTGCAAGCGTGAAGTAATCTGATTCCATTTGGTCCCTGTGTCAGTGCAATAGTGCTGCCTCGGGCTTTTTCCCAGACGGTTCAATAAAACGACACACAAACACACATTCCGAACTCCTTGATCGGCGCCGCACACACATTTCAGCTCTCGCGCTGTAAATCACTCACTGTCACAGCAGAAACACTTACAGCTTGAGGCTTCTAACGTCAGGTGAAACGATGACAAGGTCAGAGGAGACACTACCAGATTTGCTGGATTAGATGCCAAAGTAGTTCATATTTTTTATAGAAACTTGGTGTCTTGGGTATTTAATGGGAGGAAAAAGGTTCATCTATACAAATATAAAAGTATTTTACTAACAAAAATTTGAACGCACTGTGTGAGAGGTTGTGAAAGATGGAGAGGTTTTCTAATCAGTTGGAATGTGTCTATACATTTTGATCTTCGATTTAAGTCATTTTTATTCCAGATTCGCGCGCACGCACACACACACAGACACACACTCACGCATCAACATACCCATTATGTCGTTAATAAAGCATAAAGACACGTCATAAAACATTTAAACACAACCACACACACATACACAATTATAAATGCCTATAATGCACCATCAACAAGCACACATGACACACAAACACACGTACACACACACAATAAAACATTTAAACTACCGTCAATTTTATATTATTTACTATTAACATGCACACGTGACACACTAACCACTGAGAAAGTACACACACACACACCCAACAAAACACATAAGCAAAGCGTACACACGTGCACAAACTTTACAGTATATAATACACATTTAACAAGCACACACACGACACACATACACAACCAAAGACGCACTTATGCATCTACACTAATCTATTCTATTATATATGCCATTTACAAGCACACAACACACACTAACACCCAATAAACACTGACAACAACACACACACACGCTTACACTTGTATGCTCACAATTATTTCATACACAGGACTGTACTATAAACAAGCACGCATGACACACACACAGATGACGCGCAGAATTCTTTGTTTTGCTGCATTTGACGCAACTTTTGCATAATATTCACGTTTGGCTGTCGAACAGAAAAAGCCCTTCAGACTTTGGACCGATTAGGAAGGATGACGCAAACCAGCCCAAGTGTGTGAAGGTGTGTGTGAGTGTGAAGAACCAATGATGTGAACCCAGTGCTGTGGGTCTCCTCAGGTATAACCGAGACCGTGGCCCAGCTCGCGTCTGGATGGCTGACGGACCGGAACCTGGTCCACAAGTACCACTACCACAAGGCCTATCTCATCCTGTGCGGTGTGGTCAACCTCCTCTCGCCCCTGGCCACCTCCTACATCCTGCTGATGGTCTACGCCGTCTTCTTTGCCATCTTCTGTGGAGGATACATGGCTCTCTTGCTTCCTGTGCTGGTGAGTGAATGTGGCGTAAAAGCACAACAACAAACCCCAAAGGAACCTCTGAGTTAGCATGATGCTAATCTGCTAGCGGTGAAACTGATAAGATTAAGTGTGAGTCGACGTATAGCACGAGCTGCTAATATTATGCAATGGCGGGTCAAGATCTGCGGGTTGGTATTTATGGACTCACCTACATTTTTGACCCGCCGAGACGCGCACAGATGGTTTTGTGTTTGTCTAGCGCAGAATGTGACGTCCATCACTCTTGTGGTCGGTGGTCATGACATATAGCGGGATCTTCTTTTAGTATTTTGACATGCCCGACTCCGTAATCCAGTGAAGGCTGGTGTAAGGAGAGAGGGCTTTACTGGAGGGGGATTCTAAGTGCTGGCATCTGTTCGTCTGGAAGGAATCTGAGGTTTTAACTTTCAAATATTTTCACAACCTAGTGAAACATCCTCAGTGAACCAGACAGACAGACGGAGCTGGTGCTTTAAAGAAAATCTGCCAGCAAAACGTGTTTGTTTGTTTACATGCTGCTAATGCTAGGTTAGCCTTTGCTTTCAGAAAACAAAAAGAATGTGGGCGACTGGTGCATATGTATAAACACACATAGCTTATTCATACAATATGTGTAAAATAGGTTTAAATTGTACAAATACAATACAATTTTGATTTATATGCTTGCATATGAGTGTGTGTGTGCGTGTGCGTGTATACACACACATATACAGACATATTGTAAAAATGTTAATAATTTTACTGGACAATTGCATGCACACATACNATACACACACACACACACACACACACACACACACACACACACACACACAATATACATTCACATATATATGTATACAGCATGTACACTTTTTATTAATTCAATTTAAAGTTTAAACCAATTAGTCTGATTCACAATGCACTATTGTTAGTCTGTGTGAAAATTGTGACGATGTGTCTGTGCGTGTGTTGTTCACATGTTGCAAATTTGGAATATGTTTTGTCTCGTCTTGATCGGGTCGCTCAAGAGAAGCTGGTCTTCATTCGTGCTGCTGTTTTTCAGGTGGACCTGGTGGGCTCCGAGAAGCTGAACAACTCCATGGGCTTCTCCATGTTCTTCGTGGGGCTCGGCTGTCTAACAGGTCCTCCTCTAGCAGGTACCACACAAACTTCAGCGGTTATTCCTGACTAATGAGTGTGTGTGTGTGTGTGTGTGTGGTTCATCGAGGCTAAACCGTTTCATATTTCAGGTTAAGAGGGTTACTCATGTGAGACATCTTAAATACAACTCATCTTAAAATAGGATTCACAAACGCTTTGCTGGAGTATTTTAATGAACCCTGTGTTTCAATAACCAGACTTGTTAATACTATATTTCTGAGGCCATTATAACCAACACAAGCAGAAGAATTCATACTCGCGGAGGTCCAGCAGTGATGAATATAATGTTTGTGTTCACATCTCCAGCAGCATATAGTCTCACATACCAACACATTTAAGGTTCTCCTTATGTGGAAAAACATGTTAACTCTAAAGAGGGCTAAAATTCTTGGAAATACAAGTATCCTTGCACAGGGCCTCTTCAGGCAGGCGAGTATAGACCTTGCCCTGAACTCGGTAACACACTTCTGCTAACATGAACCATCTTGTCGGGCCCCTTTCTCCAACCCTCCCACCACCGGCACCGCCGCATCCCGAAATAATGAGCAACCAGGGGAGCAATGCCGACTCGTCAACCTTTCCTCGGGCCTTCACGGAGATGGCCTGCCATTGCCTGCTCAAAAAAACAACAGCTCGATTGCATGATCTAAAGAAAACAGGTGCGGGGATGTGAAGAAAGGTTCCTCCGTCTGTCCATCACCTTTACTCTACTCACGCTAAGACGTGTGTTGAGAAATTTGTGACAATTGGGAAAGTGTGTTTTGCAATGCGTGCACAAAGCATCCATTTATGGTTGAGGTGTGACGTCTAGATGATGTGATGACATCAGTACTGTCCTCACTGTTTTGGTTTCCGGTTAAAGTCTTAGTTGATTTTAATACTACTTTAAATGTGCTTCATAATTGGGCGTTTGTGACCTCATCCTCCATTCAAACTCTAGATCTTTTCCATCTAATAATCTGTCGAGTAGCCTTCACTCCCTCGTTCACGTTTGTGCATCAAATGAATACATTTCCTCTCTGAAAAACAATCTGCTCATTATATTTCTTTGTTCAAATCTGCTTTGATAACACATTTATACTTGGTAGGTTTTAGCTCTTTTTGAAAGTGTAAATTTGTATGTTCTATTGCATGTGTAAAGTAACAGTATTAAGTATCTTCACACGTATGAAACAAAATAAAAGTATCAAAAATACTCTAAAATAAGTGTATTAAATAAGAAACAAAATACAAATTTTACTATAAAATGAAACAAAACTATCAGATATATACTGGAAAATACTCACAAGTATGAAAAGATTTAAAGTATTATCAACGACACCCTTAGGTAGACTTACTCTGAAATATACTCACAAGTATGAAACAAAATAAACATAGAAAGTATATCCTTAGGTAGACTTAAATATAAGTACCACTTCAGACTCACAAGTATTAAACGAAATAAAAGTATCAAGTATACTCACAAAAATTAAACACAATAAAAGTATAGTGTGCCCTTAAGTATACTTACAAGTATGCAACAGTAAAAGTATCAAGTATACTCCAATATTTAATACTATTATTTTGTTTGTTTTTAATGGCGTTTCTAACCGAACGAAACTAAAGTGTGGTTTGTGCCGTAGCTTGTGTTTCTGTCAGCGGTGTAATTCACGTGTAACGCTTGACCTGTTTCCTCAAGGCTTCCTTTACGACTACACGCAGACGTACGACTGCTCCTTCTACCTGGCGGGTGTGTGCTACCTGCTCTCCTCGCTCTCTCTGTTCCTGGAGCCTCTGGCGAGGCGCTGGCAGACCAGGAAGAAGCGCCTGGAGACGCTGAACCAAGAGCTGATGTGGAGTAACGGCTGCTTCGGTCCGGCAGCGCAAAGAAACGGTGTCGTTTAAGAGACTCGACCGCCATCTTTCTCAACACGACGTGCTTCACCTTCAGGGGGTTGAAGAGGTTCAGAACTTTTGTGTGGAGCACCACCACGACATGTGGCTCCAGCATTTGTCCTGGAAAGCTGAGTGAGCTCGATGGATTGAAACATGATTTGATTCACAGCAGGAAATCGACTTCCTTTTCTCTTCTCAAAGTGACATTGAGTGGATCCTCCCGACGTGCTACTTCAGAACCAAGCGTCTTCTGTCGTCACTTGAATGACTCGTGGACCACGGGCTGTTTTTCGCAGTGTATTTTAAGACGTGTGTTTAAATGAGAATGTTTCATCAGGTGGCGATGGGTCTATATGCAATAAGCCCGAAGAGAAGCTGCTGGCCTGCCACATGAGGCCCGTGTGCAGCCCGACAAAGCCTTCCGTTCGCTATCTCTCAGACCTTACTGTGGTAAAGACTGTAGACCAGCAAAGATACTGTACTCCATCACTGGAGCTTGTTTTCAGCCCGTATGGCAGAACTCCAGTCCTCCGGCGTTTCCTCTCTGATGCCAAACCACAATCTCCACGACCCTCGACCCGCCTGTATAATCACCAGTGAATAATCACTCACAATAATGAGCCAAGAGTAGCTGGGATGATTGCCTCGCCAGTCTAGTAGCTAGAAAGCCTTTACTTGGAGAGTTCTCAGAGGTTCTCGACAGTTTTGTTCATCTGTAATTGCAGTTTTTCCTGAAGATGCTTGTGTTTCACCACTATTTGCCTTTGTAAGCAGCGGCTGAGCTGAGCAGACTGTGATGAAAGCCAAAGATGCAGCAGAGCTCGTGTTAAATCTATGCACTTCAAAGTCCGTCTCTGATGAGTGAGTCTGTCGACCCCTAGTGGCCTAAGCGAAGTACTGCTACTGGAATGTTGCGTCAATTAACAGCCTGTCCATGTGCGTTGGTCTTTTGGAATGCGCCGTCATTTCCTGTCATCAGCCAAGTGATTAGAATAGAGTGTTGCGTAATACAAATAAGCAGTGCACGCACGATTTAGAAGAAATGTTTTCTTGGAAAGCTAGAACCTCACGGAAGTTTCCGGAAGTTTTGCGATGCCCAAACCTTTTTTTCTGGATGTTTCCATCTTCATTATTCATTAGGTTTAAAATGTCCATATTTGTTGTTTTTGTTTCTAAACTTGAAGGTTTGGATGAGCTTCAGCAAGCCAGAAATGAACAACTCAGCTGAGGATCTGGAAGTTTTCTTGAAAAAATGTTTTGTTATGTTTAAACTGTATGCAGAGACGTCTTTAATAACACCCGGAGACGTGTGATTTCATCCGTTTATCAGACGTACTGTAGTTAGTTTGGTTCTTACTGAATTCATGTGTTGGCTTGATGCAATGAGGCTGTTTTTTTGGAAAATGTGTCCCACAATTCAGCATTACAATTAAAGCCAGAAGAACTCTCCGAGAACAAGATTTATCGATCTTTTCACAGCATACACTAAAGAGCGGGTCTAAATGATGTGATCCCCATACACTACTGAGGCTGAAATTATAATTTAACAGATCAAAAGAATCAAAAACTGGAGACAATGTGGCATGAAACTCTTTATTGAGAACGTGCATACACAACATACACCACAGTAATATATAAAGCCAAATAAAAAACTAAATGTTATCACATGCACTAATATTTAGAATTTTTCAAATGTATTTTTATCCAAATTGACAAAAAAAACATAACATTTCTTCCATCCTCAACAAACCAAAAAACACTTTTTTTTTTGCAATTCCATTCATAATTTATGTTCTACTATTTGCTTAAAAATGAACGTTTACTTACGGAGACGTGATTCAGCATTCTGGACCAGAAGAACAGACACCCAACCGATCAAATCAGTCCTACAAATGATAGAAAAAGTCCAACACGTATCAATGCAGAACATCACCACCATTAAACGTCTAAAGTTCACTCACCACTGACCCGCACAAAACAAAACCAGCAGAAAAACGATGAACAAACCATGTGAAGACGAGTGCCAGTGAGGTCATCGCTCAGCAGAACGACTCAATCTCTCCACCTGGAACAGACTTGGAGATATTTAGTGAGCATCAGTCGGCGTTGGATTCTTGGCGCGGTGCCGTAAAACTAAAGATGGAGAAAGCCATGACGTCAGAAGATTGTGGTAAAGAGATTTGGAAAGGATATTTCATAATGATTAAAAATAAACACATTCATCTACGATAATCATTCATATTACGATGGAGCTTAGCAGGACGAGCTTTTCTAGCGTCATGTGGCGGCTTATGCTACAACTAGAAACAAAGGGCTAATGTTGTGGCACGCCGGACTTCATGTGCTCGCAAAAGTGGGAAGGGAACAAGTGGCGAGGCCGCACAAAGAGATTATGTAAATTTGCCAAGGGGAGGGACCTGAGTGTTTCCGTGGCGACCATCAGTTACCATGTCACCAGGCCCGGGCCGCGGCATCAGAAGAGAAGCTGCTCCGTCAGAACTGTGGAGAACAACGAGAGAAAGCGTCAGGAACTGCAGTGCCCAGCTCGGCGTGGACAGAAAGGCATTGTGGGAATGGCTGGAATGCTTTCATCTCACTTTCTCGCTGGACATGTTGGCACGTGCCGAGATAACGAATGCATTAAGGCTGAAACGTGTCAGCAGGGGTTAATAACCATCTAGTCCAGACCCGTTTAGCGTCCGGCCCGGGGGCCACCATCGGCCCACGTAAGGCTTATTGAAAAATACAGAATAAAAAAAGTTTTCTTATTTTCCTGTTTGCCCAGTTAAACTGGATTTGTTTTGATGTATTCACATACTGGAAAATATCAGTACTAATACATACTATAAAACATCATGGAAATACTTGACTGTTTTCTGCGTTTTATGGGCCCTGCAGAAAAAAATAAAAGCACACACTGATAATGTAAAGCTATAAATACTAGTCTGAAATGCTGATTTGAAAACAAACACATCATCACATGGTATCACGTAAATTTAATGTTAAATATTTTAATAGCTTGAAATATTTCAAACACACAGTATCAGCAAGTTACAAGGCCCAAGTAAGAAATATGTTATAATTATTATTATTATTAATAATAATAATGCATTACATTTATTTGGGGCCTGTTGAGTCTCTCAAGGTCACCTGGATTTAACCTACATATGACTACTAATCAATAAACTACTAATTTTCTACACTAATGGTATACAAATACTAATTTGAATATTAAAGTTAACTGAAGTAAATTGAAAATAAAAAATGAGGTGAAGATTCAATTAACTTCTAACTGTTTTTCATTTCTACACGTTTAAACAAAACTCAATTTATTACCTCATGATTTACCATTAGGTTGTAGTAAAAGTGAACTTGACATAACAGCTCAATTTAAACTAAAAATTAAAGATAAACCTGTAAACAAATGTCGTTCCTCAGCAGTTCCGTATTTGCAGCACAATCTACAGGCATGAATCTGGACCAATGATGAAAACCAGCAGTCACCCCCTACTCACCTCCACACCAGTGGTCTCAGCCGGACCCCCACATCAGACAGGAAACACCCCTCTTCCTCAGGACGAAGCTCCTCAAAGGCAAACTCCAGGTGTGCGCGGGCGTGGCAGGAAGTGAAGCTGGTGCAGGTGTCTGTCTCCTCAAGCGGCGGTCAGTTTACCGTGACTGACCGCGTGGATACGTCACACGTTTTAAAATCTCGTGGATTCAACGAATGCGCAGGGAAAGAAAAGCAAACTCGATTTGAGAGCAACACGACAGCCGTGGCTAAATTGCTTTTTCTCTTCCTTCACCGATTTTCACGTGGGCACAGCCGCTTCCTACCAGAAGGTGGCGCAGGACGAGACACACAAATAACCAACTCCTCTGATTGGGAAATCACACTGAGGGTCTTCCAGCGAGACCCCGAAGCACTTGAGTCGACGGTCAGCGCAAACATCTCTCCATCTCGGAAAACCCATCATAACGTGGTCAAACCTCGGCAGAACATTGGCTCTGTTTTCAGAGTCGGGGGGGCAGCAAAGCCCCTCGGTCAGGTTGGCGACTCCTTTCCTTCATCGCCGATCCCAGGTCGAAAGCAAAGGAGAAATTAATCGACTCCTCTCGAAACAACACCGAAAAAGCAGCGGCGGGCCGTCTTCGATTCATTCCCAAGGAATAAACATTTTTTCCTCGTATGAAACAATTTATTGATAGCGTGATATAATCAAATGAGGGGCCAGTGCACTTTTTGAGTGTGACAAAACAAACAGCCACGTCAGATGGAGCGAGATTCCTCTTTTCCCCCCGATCAAGAAATGAGGAAAACACGGCACAAACCAAGAGCGTCACTTCCGTTTAAACATGGGAACCGTAAGCGTGAAAAAGAACTACTACACAAGCAGGAAGGAGAGGCTCCGGACCGCCAGGAAAGCTCTTGCCTCGTGCTCCAGAACGTGAAGTCCGGTGGGTTTCCTGCGCTGGGATGATGGAGACGTCCTTTAGTTCACGTACACACAACGTACATTGCCAAAGAATCAACCAATCAGCTTTTAAAACAATTTAGTGTGATGAATACAAAGTCATACATGGTTAGTGATTTGTCGGAGCTAAAGAACACAAATTGCGGATTCTCATTTCTGTATTAAAACCATAACACAGCTAAAACCGCGACAGGGTGAAAGCGTTGCGGAAACACAAATGCCTGCCCAACTAAAATCACAAAAGATCCAACACTGCCATGAGAAGCAAATAAGGGACCGTCTAAAACATTACAGTACAGATCAAATGCATTCGCAGACTTTTTCTTCTCATAACTGAGCTTCAACTCCAAAATCTGCACAGAACGGGCGACACCGAAAGATTATTCACAGTGAGAAACACCAAATGCACTTCAATATTCATCCGACGTGGTAGTAAACTGTTTGCGTTTAGATTTCACTAAATCAAACCCCGTATGGAAGCAATTTCAGCGAAGTTATACTTGTGAACATTTAAACAGTTTAATTAAAAAGAATCTCTCACCAATTAAAAAAAAAAAAAGCAACAAATTAAAACCGACTAAAGTCGTCAAATAATATTCTAACAACCATAATTAAACAGACATGGACCCGAATCCGACGTCCAACCAGAACGTTTCTGAAATGTGACCCAAATCAAACATGGAAAACACAATAGAAACACACAGACATTTCGGAAGTTGGCCTTTGGTCTAGAATGGCTTGGAAATATTTACTTGATACTCAAAATCTGCTTGTTGAAAGCAGTTATTAATGTAGCGGTGGCGTAACACTGCGGACGTGTGGTTTTTGGCTACATCTTTGAATAAACCTCTGGAACTAGGCAACACTAGCGTCGACATGCGTTTCAGTGAAAGAGTTAACAGTCAATATCTGTAGATCTATATTACACTCCCCATCACTCAATGATTGTTCCGAGCATCCACACACACACACACACACACACACACACACACACAACAGACGTTCTGCAATCGGACTGAAATACATGTTGAGTTGAAGCTAGACAGTGTTTAATGACCAATATCAAAATGAAACGTCTACTCTATTACGCCCAGGTCGGTTTCTTTCTTAACGTACAACTTATCACAAACTAGACATTTGGGGGGAGAAAATGCAACAGAAAACAAATATATATATATATATATTGCCAAAGAGCTAAATTCTGCAATACAAATGGGCAATTTTTTTTCTTTTTCTTCTTCTTTTGTACATGTTTGGCAGAGCGGGTGACATTCGCTCTTACTCTGGTACCGCTTCCGAGAACATGCAATGAGACCGGCCCGACACGGGAGGCGCTAAGATGCTCCTCGGACTATGATCATGACCAGGAAGTCCTCTTCGGTTTTGGCAAGAGCTTTCGCAGAGGAATCTAAGAACTGCTGAGAGAAATCACAAGGTGGAAATGCATGCAGGACGCCATTGTTGTCCTTATCTCTACTGCCCCCTACAGGCAAACTGATGACGCCGGCCGCCTGCTTTTGCTTCAGGTAGGAGACCAGGTTGCGCAGTGGCCTCTGTGTGGACGCCGCCGGGTCCGAAGACTCCTCGGTGCTGCACGGGACGGCCAGGAGGACGGCGTACCCGCCCGGGCCCGCCACCTTGATGCGCCGGGACACCTCGTCGATCTTGGGCTGGTCCAGGCGGAGACGCTGAGTGATGCGGAGCTGCGTGACTTTGCTGCCGGTGCTGCCGTCCATCAGGAGGCCGGTGGCGACGGCGAGGTCTCCGTCCAGCAGGTGCATGCTGGCGGGGAAGTGGCTGTTCTTGAGGAGCAGGGTGCCGGTCCAGGCCATGCTCAGCTTCCCGCCGCCGTCCTGCTTGGCCTGGCTGCTCCTGGAGCCGCTCTCAGACCGCTCCCGCTTGGCACCTTTGGCCGAATCGCCCGCTTTGCGTTTGCGCTCGGCCGGACTGGCGCTGATGCTGGACTCTGATAGGCTGCTGCTGCTCTTGAGGCGCTTCTCGGCGGGGGGGCGGTCCCGGGCGGGTGAGGGGCGGTCTGTCCTGGCCGGGCGCTCTGAGTCACTGAAGCTGCCGCCTGGGCTGCCTTCCAGAGAGGGCGGTCTCCTCCGCCGCCCCGCCCACTCGCTGCTGCTGTCGGGCGAACAGTCCAGGTGCCGGCCGTCCTCTAGCAGTCTCCTCTTGCGCGCAGGCTCTCGGCCCGGCAGCTCCCGCTCCAGTGACCACGCCTCGCGCCGCCGCTCGCGCTCCAGGTGTTCCAGCGGCTCAAACGCGGGCGCACGCACACGCTCGCGGATGGTGGGCGCGGGCCACTCTGCTCCGGCGTACAGCTCCCGCTCCCGGAAGTGCAGGGGCGGGGGGGTTCGCTCTCGGACCCTGATGGACTCGGGCGTGGCGCGGTGCACGAACGACTCCGCCATGATTTCGTAGTGCTGCAGGGGGAGGGGCTGCAGGAACTGCTGCTGGTAGCGATGCTCCGTGTCGGCGAAGTCCACCCTCAGCCTGCGGTCGGGCCCGCCCAGGGGAAAGCCCCGCATGTGTGTGCACGCCGCCTGAGCCGCGTCCAGACTCTCATACTGGATATAAGCCCAGTGGTCACCTTTCCTGTAGTCTATCGTCCGGATCGTGCCAAAGCGGTCGAACTCCCTCGCCAAGGCTGTCAGAGGGACCCAGGGTCCGAGACCGCCCACCCACAGGCGCGTGGTGGGCGTGGCTTTGCCGTAGCCGATCTTAATGGGGTTTCTGCCCACCACTTTGCCAGACATGCTGAGTTTTGCTCTGTGAGCCATGTCCAGGTTCTCGAACTTGAGGAAGCCGTAGGTGCTGCTCTGGCCTCGCGTGGGCCTCTTGATGTCCACCTCCGTGATGGTGCCGAACCGCTCGAAGGCCCGTCTCAAGTCGTTCTCCGTCACTGATATATCCAAGTTGCCCAGAAACAAGGTGCGGTTTGCTCTCTGGTCGTCCTCGGGCGAGATGAAGTCCTCCTCGCGGAAAGGCGCGGCTCGCTCGGCGATGTACGCAGGCCTCGCCCTCGCCTCATAAAAGGCAAACTCTCT
>SOMO01000276.1:225596-236752 GCA_028128575.1 Paedocypris carbunculus | reverse complement strand
ATTTTTTTTATTATTATTTAACGTTTTATTTAACCTTTTATTTTTTTTTTATGATGCGCTGTAGTTCAATTTGATTAGGCGAGAATCGTCTCCAGTGAAGTAGGTGGCGGTAATGCACCTTTACGCAGCTTTCCGTAGGCGAGAAAGCGCAGCCCGTACGTCACGACTATATATACGTCACATCCTCTGATGTCGGCCTTTTTTTTCTAGTTGAAGGTAATATGGCTTCCCTGTCGCTTTCATCACACGCAATCTGTGTTAATCTGTGAAGCTGCCGCGTTCTAATTCACCACCGATTATAAATACAGACGTATAAATGTGTTTAGCGTCGTAATCTGTAAATATTAGCGCCGGATGTGATCGTTTATCGCGTTATAACCAGGGCCTGATACCGAGTGTGTCCGAAGCGGAGCTCGCGTTTAAAGTCAAGCCGAACACCATAACACGTGTAGCGTGTCATTCATCTAAAGTAAACACCGCTTTCTTTAAAGTATTCACGATTTCTAAACCATCTTTAGCTGAGAAATGCAGCTCGGTGTGTAGTTAGCCGCGTTAGCATGTCACGCTGAGACGCTGCAGCCACACGCTCGTCCGTGTTGTAGTTGTCGTTCATTTTAACGTTTGTGTGTTTTTAGCAGCAGCGTTTACATTTACTCGTACGTAGTGTTTTACTCGATAACGTGCTTGTTAGCTTGGGCATCTCCTGGTGATTATTTTGTGTGGAATAAACTACTAATAGTGTCATTGAACCCAGTTTAGATGGCTGAGGGCGATGAGAAAAAGGCTTGTGGAATAATCATCTAATAATGTCATTGATACTGTCTTGTTTAGATGGCTGAGGGCGATAAGAAAAAGGTTGCCCGCAAACGCCATGGCAGCCGTAACCCCGTCCTGGTGCGGGGCATCGGCCGCTACTCGCGCTCGGCCATGTACGCCCGCCGGGCCTTGTACAAGAAGAAGACCAAGGCTCCCGTGACCAAGGTGAGCGTGAAGGCCAGTGGAGACGAGCCGACGTGTGCTGAGTGTCGCTGTGTTTCAGATCGAGAAGAAGCTGAAGAAGGATAAGAAGGTTCCCCCCATCAGAGCGGTCAAGACGGTCGGCGGAGACAAGAACGGAGGCACTCGTGTGGTCAAGCTGCGCAAGCTGGTGCGTTACCGGTCTCACGGCTGCTTGGATTTCTGGAATGTTTATTCAAGGCCTTGAAAGTTTAATTACACGGTGGAATCCGGATAAATGCCGGGCCTGATCGGAAGCGGAGTTGAAACGCCTATTTGCTCCACAAGTGATAACTTTTTGGTCGTACGATACTTTAATCTACTTGAGATGTGTTCAGATTCAGCAGTGACAGACGTGGACGCGTGAAGTGACGACAAACTATTTCCTCTGTATTATCAATGCATGTAAAAACTATTACGTTAACACAGTGGTCTCTAATTTTTGTTGTCACGGACCGGTTGACGTTTGATAATTTTACCAAGACTGCGGTGTCTGGGGTATTTTTTTAAGCCTATAGTATTTGTATTTAAACATGCTTTCAAAATATCATCAAATATTTAAGAAAAAAAAAATCTGTTTTTTGTTTTAAAATGTCAGACACCTTAAAATTAGACTTGATTAAATTTCCTCTTATTCTTTGAACAAAGTTCTGCAGTAGTTCTACTACTGACAGCGTCCTGTAGTAACCACTAAAACGTGATGTTTTATTGAACTTTACGTTTAAGTGAAAACTTTCCCTAATGTTTACTTTGGATTTAGACACCGCTTTAAATATTAGTTTGACCACAACTGTATGGTGCTGGAAAAACTTGAACATGGTCCTTGAAAGTGCTTAAAGTGCTTGAATTGTATATTTCAGAAAGTGTAGGAACCCTGATTAATACAAGTGCAGTGTGTTGTGGGTAATGGAGACCCACGTGCTGGATGATGTCCAGTCTGTGTCTTATTATTTTTTTGATGGTCACCTTTGGTCTGAGTGTGTGTTTCTCTTCTCAGCCTCGTTACTACCCCACTGAAGACGTCCCCAGGAAGCTGAAGAGCCACGGCATCAAACCCTTCAGTCAGCACCGGAGGAAGCTTCGCAAGTCCATCACCCCCGGGACGGTTCTGATCCTGCTGACCGGACGCCACCGCGGGAAGGTGTCCACCTGATCTCTCGGTCGCTCTCACTTCCTTGTCCGGTGTGTTCACGGTGAATGTTTTCTCCTCAGCGTGTGGTCTTCCTCAAGCAGCTGGCCAGTGGCCTTCTCCTCGTCACAGGTGAGCATCGCTTCACTCCGGACCCTTCATGTTATCCAGAGCTTTGACTCATTCTGTCTCCGTCAGGTCCTCTGGCCATCAACCGAGTGCCGCTGCGTCGAGCTCATCAGAAGTTCTGCATTGCCACCACCACCAAAGTAGACATCTCGAGCCTGAAGGTGCCCAGGAACCTCACCGACACCTACTTCAAGAAGAAGCAGCTGAGGAGGCCCAAGCACCAGGAGGGGGAGATCTTCGACACTGAAAAGGAGGTGAGGGTTCCTGCTTCCTGCTCTGTCTCATGGTCTGAGATGCTCAATTTTTGACCAGCTCAACAGTCGAATGACATGTCACNGTCTTAGTGATAATCATAGCCATTTACTTAACACCAACAACCAGACGATCAAATGAATAAAAAGCAACAATTCTCTTACATATTCACACGTGCGCTTTGAGACAGTAAAAACTGTGAAAAGCGCCTTACAATTGCTCAGACTGGTATGTAAGAACCTGTCCTGTGTGTCAGGTGTTTTCAACGGCTGGTGCCACGCTGACGGTGTACGTGCCCAGGCGGAAGAAGGTGGTGTATGTTCTCAGCAGCATGCACAGCGTGGTAAAGACGGAGGACACCACCAAAAGGAAGCCGGACACCATCACTCTCTACAACACCACCAAGTGCGGCGTCGACGTGATGGACCAGATGGTGCGCGAGTACACGGTCCGCAAGGGAACGCGGCGCTGGCCAATCACCGTCTTCTACAACATGGTGGACATGGCGGTGCTGAACGCGCACGTGCTGTATCAAGCTTGCAGCGGGAGGCGGGAGAGACGCGTGGACTTCCTGGTGGAGCTGGCGAAGGAGTTGGCTCACGCTCATGTGGATGCCAAGAAGGTGCAAAAGGAGCAGCTGCTTCGACGAGAACCTTCCACACCGAGTCCGGGGAAGAGAGCCTTGTGTCAGGTCAAACACCAGTGCAAGAACAATCATGCCACTGTCAGGTGTGTCGTCTGCTACAGATACACCTGCGGCAAATGCAGGAAGGAGGTGCCATGGCAGTGCCAGGACTGTGGGTGTCGGCCGAAATGTGCCAAGAAGATACTTTAAAAAGTTTGGAATTGCTCCACCAACTGGTTTGGGAGCTGCGCCATCACAGACCCTGAAGGATAGAGGGTGAGATAGACCGAGAAGATCATTGGTGCTTCTCGTGTGTCCATCACAGACGTCTACACCATATGGAACAGAGTCATAGAGGAACACACTGATCTGCGGAGAGCTAGCTTAGCATTCCAGAACCAGACTGTGTAAGAGCTTCTTCTCTGAGAAGATCATTTTTGATGATTAAAAACTAAGTTGTTTGAAACCTATGAGTCATTTATATCAGCAAAAAATGCACACACTACACAAAGACTAGAAACATAAACAAGGCTAAAATAAACAATTCTTGTAATATCTTTATGAATGAGAAATTGGATACTCAAATGTTGACAAAACACACACGTCTAAAAATAGAAACCCACCTTTAGATGAAGATCAGTGAGTCTGGGCAACTTCACACACGTCATTTATTTGACTGACGTATCTTGATGATGGAACAATGTATCCTTTTTACGTGTTAGGGGAATACAACACTCTGTAGTATTCTTAATTTGTTTTATCTATACATACGATGTCTGGAAGTTTTTTGGAGACAAGAGGATTGTGACTTCGATTAAACACTGATCATGTTGTTGTTTGTCTACGTTTTCCCATGTTTACAATGAGAACAGAGTTCACACACACTCGAGGAGAACGATTGCTGACGTTGAAGTTGTTTAGCTTCAGAATCAAGAGGGAAGATAGGGAAAGGGAGAGATGGAGTGAAAGAAAGAAAACAGCGAGATATTACAAAGGACTTGGGGGGGGGGGGGCACGCACTTTCTCACACCGTGATGAACTTTACTCTTGGAATGTGTAATCTGCATTAGTCTGATGTGACGGAGCTGTTTACTCTGCAGAACCGGCGTTTATCACACACACACACACACACACACTACACAACACAACTCTTCTGATCTTCCCATTTAATCTAAAGCACAAAGACAAAGCAGCAGATTGACTCATTTATGTACACAACATTTTACTTTTCGTTATAAACAATCATAGATTATTAATGTGTGTTTTGTTGATTTACTCGTCACACTGTGATTGGATGACCAATCCGTCATGCAATAACGCATGTGTGTGTGTTTAGTCCAAGTCGTCCCTTAAGGCTCTACACACAGAACACAAATGACTTTCACACACTCCTGTCTCTTTGAAAGCTTTTAAATCATCAAATGATTAGGGGGAAAAAAAACAAAATTACATTCATCATAAATTAAAAGGTGTTAACAGTGCATCTTGTTTAGTAAAGTGTGTGTAAATGTAAAAGATGTTTCAAAAGATGTACTACACACTTTAAACAGTGTTTGTAAATTATATGAAATTCCCTTTTTTTTGGGAATTCCTTTTTTTATTTTGCACAGAAAAATCTACTATTTATTTTAATTGGATAATTTGTATTTTTTTAATTATGTAATTGAAAGAAGAAACATTATTTCTAAAAACACTTGTCATGCAGAGTTTTAAATGTTCTTTCATGTGAAACCTCCAGCTCAGTAAATCAGTCTGAGCCTCGTAGACTGTGACACGGCTGTGAAACCGGAGCAGACGGCTTTTCTGATTACCCTCAAAAATAGCCGTCACTGTAAATCAAGCGCACTAGACAGTTCATAAACTGACCCATTAGAACATTGCTGCTAATTAGGACAACGTCCCATTAACCTGTCTGTTAAACCGTGTGTGTTAAAGTCTAATTCTAATGATATTGGTCGGCCCAGTATTGCTGGGATTGACACCAGCTCCCCGTGACCCAGAAATGGAAAAGTGTTGAATGGATTGATTATTTGGTGACAATTTTTTACGCAATTTGACAATTCAGATTACATCCGGCATCAGAACATAAAAGGCTGGGTTATTTGAGTGGTTAAACTCATGTTCTAATTCATTTGAAATATAAATCAGACGAATTAGCATATTGTTAGAAACACCATGGATTTCAGAAGGCAAAAAAATAAACTAAACAGTAAAAATGAAGTGTAGCAATAAATGCAGAGTGACTCACACACTTTGCCAGAGCTGCACACATTAGGTACAAATGAAATAACGGTACAATTAAGAGCAAATCAAAGTCCTGCTCTATTGATACAACATTATCAGCAGCACTCGTTTTTTAACTTTTAATGGAGGCCAAATATGCCTGCGGCGACCCTGAGTGAGTGACTGAACTTTGATGAACGTCACAAGGATTATGAAACTTCAGGCCGTCACAGGGTTCCTCAGGCGGAGCGGTTCTTTCTGGAACTACTCCTCCCCCTGTGTGTAGTAGATAGGCGGGATCTGGCATTTGATAGGTCAACTCGAAAAAAACGTCATTGACAGCGTTCGAATATAGTTTGTGTTGACCAATCAGATTTTGCTGCCTTCCCACAGTGGGCGAGGCTTGGGGTTTTTCCTCGTGGTGCTCGGCGTTTTACCGGCATTTCGGCGTTTCCTAGCCGGCGGTGGTCGTGCATTATTTATTTATTTATTTATTGTCAGACTTTATTTTATCTCGTTAAAGATGTTGTGCTTGTGCCTTTACGTCCCTGTTCCGAATTCGGATCAGATCGAAGCGGAGTACTTTGAATCCAATGGATTACCATCCGAGCTAAAGTCGCTGTTTAAACTGAGCGTCCTTTTGCCGTCTCAGGAATTCAATACCTACCAAAAGTGGAGGAACGTAAGTAGTCGTTATATCTCAGGTCACCTAAAACAAGTAGTTCTGCTGGAGTGTGAATTCTTCAACGAGATGATTAAATATTAATTTTTGTACATTTTTGTCTCACGACGCGTTTCCGAGACTCGTGTTTCCGCTGCTTTGACCATATAAGGAGTTTGTGCGGTTGACGACATCGCGCCTTTTTGCAAAAAATGAGCTTTGTGCAGGTCAACGTTTTTCGGTGTTAAAAGTTAATAATGAAATAGAGGTTTAAATCTACAATCTAAATCTAATTATTTGGATTGTCCAAGAATCTGCAAGAATATAAATTTTACATGAACCGTTTTGCATAAGTCTGTGTGTGTGTGTGCGCGCGCGCGCGCGCGCGTGTGTGTGTGTGTGTCCATAAGTGTGTGGCCTGTATCTGCTGGGTTCCCCACGTAACAAGACACCAAGTTCTCTTCATGTTCCAGCAGCGACTGCCATTCATACTTTAACCCCCGACTGGATTAATGTCTAGACGAATATTTTGGTATTCTGGGTGTGTTTGCTATAATATAATTTTGTCTTTCAGAAATCTGTGAAAAGGCCCGA
Organism: Paedocypris carbunculus; assembly: GCA_028128575.1. NCBI lineage: Eukaryota > Metazoa > Chordata > Actinopteri > Cypriniformes > Paedocypris > Paedocypris carbunculus. The sequence continues at coordinate 230,143 of SOMO01000276.1, read as the reverse complement.
GAAGGAACCCGATGGCCAGCTGGATTTTGAAGAGTTTGTTCACTACCTTCAAGACCACGAGCGTGACCTGAAGCTGGTGTTTAAAAACATGGACAGGAAAAACGCTGGTGTGGATCTGCCTCACAAACGCCTCGTTTTACATGATGATTTTTCTTGCAATTAATTCTGAACGTCTGTGTGATTGTGCAGGTCAAGTGAGCGCCGCCGACATCGTGAACGCCTTGAGCGACCTCGGGGTCTATATTTCCCTGCGGCAAGCAGAGCGGGTCCTGAAGAGGTGAGTCTGAAAGGTCGAGGTTCAGTCAAGCCTTCTGTAGGTGCATCTCTAACTGATTTAAATTTCACCCCAGCATGGACAAAAACGGCACAATGACCATCGACTGGAACGAATGGAAGAAGAACCCCACACTCCAGCCCGCGGAAAACATTCCCGAAATCATCCTGTACTGGAAACACTCGACGGTGAGTGTTGTAAAGCCAGGTGACAAAAATCACAGGAAAGCCACAGGTTTGAGTCTGGTGTGGATGCCCGGGCTTTATGGGTAACCGGGGAATGATGCTCTTAAAGTGATTCTAAAAATACTTCAGCCGCAGGGGAACATCGTGATCTAGGACAGGATCCAGTTAATTGGGTGTAGCGTTGCATCTGTAAATCTTTGCCGGTCTGAGACTGATCGTTCTCTCAACTCAGAACGCAGAGGGTTTAATGCTAATATTACGACGCCGGCATCCGAACAGCCCAGCCAATAGAAACGAGATGCTGTTTTATGACTAGGATTATGTTTTAACATGAAAACTAATCATTTTAGGTATCGTTTTGTTAAATTGCTCCAAAGGATAACTTTTTCACCAGTGACTTTATTTGAATCAGCTTAATATTCAATTGTTTAAGCTTTAAGCACTTATAATGTTTAATGTTTGAGCACTTAGTGTCTTCTAACAAGTGTCTACCTCTAACAAGGTTTTTAACAAGATTTTGATAAAGTTGTGTTTTTCACAAAAGTGGTTCTTTTGAGCTGAAACTGCGTTTTTGCACATTATATGGTCAGGTAGTATTTCATTCATATCAAGTTCAAGTTTATTTATATTGCGCTTTTCTTAGTTCGAGACCAACGCCAAGTCGCTATGTGAATTAGGGAAAAAATGGTCTTTAAAGAAGAAAAATGTCCATTATTTATTTGTGTTCAAAAATTAGGGAAAAGAGTCAGAACCCATGTCAGGTGGGTATTGGGTAATGTAGAGGGCGCCACCTGGGGGTGGGATGCACGATGCCTGACCAGATAAGAATTAGTAGGTCCGGTGACACTGCAATATCATCACGACTAGACAGGTTTGTGAAATAATTCGACATCTTGCGTCATTCTTGTTTGGAGCAAATACTTTGCCTTCACCTGGTCCGCAGGCCGTTGTGATTGGCTGTCACCATATTGTACAGTAGCCATAACGTTACGCAAAATCCAACTTTCCTCGCCCAAACTGAATAAATCCGGTATATGCGACTTTATCGCTGTCACGTGTGGCGTGTGAATCGCACCTTCAGCGAAGGAGATCATTATTTAACTCTTGGACTTTGGCGTCAGTGTGTTCGGTGAAGGCGACCGTGACCCTCTTTTGCAATGTGCACAGGTTCACACGGGTTTGGAGAGTCATCAGTGGACTTTCGATCTACATTGTTGACCTACAAAACCCGTAGATGGTATCGGGCCGGGGTGACGCAAAATGACCGGGCGCTTTCTGATTGTTGTTGAAATGGCTCCTCTTCTTGGCAGATCTTTGACGTGGGAGAGAACCTGATGGTTCCAGATGAGTTTACCATGGAGGAGCACATGACGGGGATGTGGTGGAGGCATCTGGTCTCGGGTGGAGGAGCTGGAGCCGTGTCACGGACCTGCACCGCCCCGCTGGACCGCCTCAAAGTCCTCATGCAGGTGAGATGAACACAGATGGCCAGAATTCCCAGAATCCTCTGGCTGGTTTGATGGAGAATCAGCTAGTTCCTGTTACTCTGAGTTAATGATTAAAGAAAGTACCAGTGAAAAGGCGTCAAATGCCCAATCAGAATGTGAGCGGGAACTGTTCTGGGATGTGCCAACCAGAAACCGTCCAACATCCAATCAGAAGGTGGTTTGGCTCTGATTGGCCGGATCAGAGCGTTTTGCCACACCTCCAGTGACAGAAGCATCTGTGTCACTTTATCGTGTTAGTTACGTAACCGCACTTTGGCCGTTCTGTCGATCGGTCTAGTCGTCATCCGCTTGACCTTTCACCTGTTGTCTTATTTTACACGTTCATGTCCGTGCTGCAAACAGAATGTGTCGTTGCTTGGTAGGTTCATGGCTCCCAGTGCGGCATCATGACCGGCCTCACCCACATGATCAAAGAGGGCGGCTTGCGTTCCTTGTGGCGAGGGAACGGCATCAACGTCCTGAAGATCGCGCCCGAGTCTGCGCTGAAGTTCATGGCGTATGAGCAGGTACGCGGCGGGCACCACCCCGCGCCTCTTCACCTAGACTAACCGCGCGTGTTCCGTGCCAGATCAAGCGCCTGATGGGCAGCGGGCAGGAGACGCTGGGCATCACGGAGCGCTTCGTGGCGGGCGGCCTGGCGGGGGTCGTCGCTCAGAGCGCCATCTACCCCATGGAGGTGAACGGATTCTTCTAGAAGATAGGTGCCCGCGCTCGTCTGGAGCCGATCCTTCATCTCACGTCTCCGTTTCAGGTTCTGAAAACCCGGCTGGCGTTGAGGAAGAGCGGGCAGTACGAGGGCATCTCTGACTGCGCCAAGCAGATCCTGAGGCGCGAGGGGCTCTCGGCCTTCTACAAAGGCTACGTGCCCAACATGCTGGGCATCATCCCGTACGCTGGCATCGACCTGGCAGTCTATGAGGTGAGCCAGGGGAAATGCCAGATTTTGTTTTGTTGAAGTCGAACTTTCTAAGGGTGCTTTCACACCTGACTTGTTCCAATTAAAATTAAAGCATTAAAATATATTTGCAGCTGCATCTGCGCTACACTCTCGAAATATAAATGTGTGTATATATAATATTTGTCTCAAGCGATCAATACAAACTATATATGACAGTTCTATAGTTTAATATAGACTCCAGACTAAATAACGGCATGTTGTCTATTCGCTTTACTTATGGAATTTACCCGCAATTATGATTGGTTGAAAAGCAGTTTAGGAAATATTATAAGGACACATCTGGCCAATGAGTGACGTGGATGTTGTCACATGACTGAATTTTGGTTCGGTTCGGATGAGAGCAAAAAGTGAGGGACTAAAATGCCAGAGAAATGCAACTATGCATCATTTCTTGCCCTTGATCCGGAGCAAACGAACCGAACCAGAGGTGTGAAAGCAGCCTGAATGACTGCTGGTTTTGTGCCGCAGACGTTGAAGAACACGTGGCTGCAGCACTACGGGTCGGAGCAGGTGGATCCCGGCGTGTTGGTGCTGCTGGCGTGTGGAACCGTGTCCAGCACGTGTGGGCAGCTCACCAGTTACCCGCTGGCGCTGATCCGGACCCGCATGCAGGCGCAGGGCGAGCTCCACGGATCCTCCCGCTCCACCATGACGGGGCTCCTGAAGCAGATCCTCGCCTCCGAGGGCCCCGCCGGCCTGTACCGCGGCCTGACCCCCAACTTCCTGAAGGTCATCCCCGCCGTCAGCATCAGCTACGTGGTGTACGAGCACATCAAGGCCGCGCTGGGCGTGCGCTCACGCTGAGCAGCATCTCCAGGCTCGGATCCTCGTGCCACACAAACCTTCAGACTCATTCTGTGAATGTTTCCGAGGAGACGCACAAGTGTTTTAACAGGGCGGATGAGAAGTCTGCGCCTTTATTGTGTACTACGGTTATTTATTTCCTGTTCTGAGAAGGTGAAAGGTGAAAGGTCAGGGACCAAAGAGGAGAAGACGGTGGCGTTCCAGAGAGGTTTCGTTCTGCACATGTGACCTGATGCCGAGTTCTGCTGTGGCTTGTGTTTAAGGAAGGCACGTTTTGCGGGGCAGCGGGTGGAGTGTTTCGATTCGCTGTGTTTTACGCGGCACCGGTTGGTGTGTTTCGATTCGCTGTGTTTTACGCGGCACCGGTTGGTGTGTTTCGATTCGCTGTGTTTTACGCGGCACACTGCGATTTAATAAGGGATGTTGGTTAAACTCTTGCACTTTAATTGCGTTACTCGCGCGTGTATGTGCGTGCGTTCTGCAATCTGGGCCAAAAGTTTGCATTAGTAAATATGGTTAATAAATGCACATGATCCATGCGGTTCGGGCTTGGAATTCTGGAGACTAGTGATTTGATGCTGCTTATTTTAGCTGGAATCCTTTACCGTTTGCATTCTACAAATGTAATTTATTTTTTCAATAAAAAAACATAAATATTAATTTGTTGCATTGTTTTTTTTTCCCCTTCAATTTGATTTAATGTGCGCACACATTTGATTCGTTTTCTGTTTGTGGCACTAACAGTGTCTTTCAGAAAAATGAACTGCAACTCTGCCGCCTTGTGGACCAAGTTGTTATTGCATCAATGGTGTTTTTGT